>APFE030189346.1:61832-122477 GCA_000404065.3 Pinus taeda
GTTCAATTCCCCACCTCAATCGAAGTGATATATTGGATATGTAGAAAATGTAGTCTTGTCAAACTAAATAAGAAATATAATTAAATTTAAACTAATCTATACTTTTATTCCATATAACTTATATTCTAATAATATGAGTAAAGTCAAAAATACTTTCTATTTTATAAATATGAAATTAAAATAATATATATATATTATTATAAATAATAATAAATAATATTAAAAAATAAACTAAATAATTACAAAACAAAATCTTATTTAATACAAATATAATGGAAAATTTAAAATAAAAATATAATGATAATTTTAAATATAAAATGCTTAATAAATTTTTTTTTTTTTTTTCAATAATTATTTTTACATATTATCATTTCAACTAAATATAACTAAATTATATGCATTGTAATTCATATATACAAATAAACTAAAAATGCCATCATATGATTTTTATTTTAAACTATATTTATCATATAAAAAAATTAATTATTTCACTTTCTTTCTAGTATATCTTTAAAATCTATAATTTTCCGTCCACCAAAACGAAACTTGGAGATATTTACAACAATCAATGTAACATAAGCTAGCAATTGCACTGAGAGGTGAAAGGAACATGGAGTAAAGAAATGTGGAAGGGAATAATAAGAGAAATATATGGACAAATATATACCCAAAATTTGAGTTTCTATAGTAGCAGGGGATTAAATTTAAGAAAAAAGTTACATTAATGTAAATGTCCTAGAACAATGGCATAGTAATGGTGGTATCCTTCCCCTTCCTGCTCCCTCCACATCTTACGCTTTACTATGTGACATTTGAGAAATGGAGGAAGTACCAAGGTGGGATAGGAATCAATCAATGTTAAATATGAAGAGAGAAAATGAAGGAAATGAAACCCTTTGCACTTAAGAAACATAGAAAATGAATCCATGAACTCCCTCATACACTAGATCAAATAAAAAAATCATCGAGCTCCTTGCAAGTAATGAGAAAGAAAAGAAAATTGGAAAAAAAGGAAGCTTGAGAAAGAGATGCTCATTTGAAGATAACACTAGGCTCACAAGCATCTCAAGCCAAATTTGGCTACTATGTGAAGTTCCTTTGAAATTTAGGTATATTTTTTCATTGTATAAAGATAATTTATCAAGCAATGCTCAATTCATTTCATAGGTTAAAATAAGAAGCTCATAAAAGTAATACTCTTTCGGCAGCTAATGATATTTTTATTGGCCATTGTATACCATGACTATATCTATAAGGGGGGGTCACATTAATATTTATAGAGTAATGAGAAGGAACAAAAAGTAGATGCACATATTTCATGTGTTTGTAAGCAATTACCATGATTAAAGTTCTACATAATAAAAAAATTAGCTAATCATCCAACTAATTGCTTAGTAGTCCAAAAATTCATATACAATATTTGACACTCTTTTATTATCAGTAGGTTGCATTCAAAGTCAGCACATGGAACATCCAGAAATGGAGTTTAAAACATCTCTAGAATGAGTAAATAATAGTGAAGGCTAGTTTGTGTACAAGCTACACGATTTAGAGGCGCGGGAGAGTATAGAGGGAACAAAATCCCATACCAAGACAATGTCATTCTAAGGACATACTTTGCAATTTACGATAATAAAAGAATTTTGATACAAAGGCATACATTTGCTATCAATTCACTAAGAAAAAAAATATACAAATGAGAACATCAACCTATCCTCGTTACTCTTCCTCAGTATTCCTTCCACCACAATAAAAAATCCAAGCTTACAAAGTTTCCAATCGTTATCAATTAGTGTCAGTAGAGTTCGTGGAAGAAATCTCAATTTTCTAATACAAAATAGATTTGAGACCTGTAGTTCCATCATGTTAGTTATAGCAAGAAAAATATGTACTTTAATTTTAATACAAGATGAAATGAGATTATAAAACATATGCATTAAAATGAAAATTTTCACATTGCTACTCTACAATAGTTGAAAATTGCATTATAAATAAATAAATTCTCTTAAAAGTCTATTTTAATAAAAATAGGGACAAAACCACACCCTCAATTTAACATTGAATGGTCTCCATAGGAAACAAAAGATTGTTTCAAATAGATACACGAATAAAGAAAATGGAGAGAAGGTCAATCATGTCATGGATTCTGCACTCGAATATGACTCCCAACAAAATAATGAGTCAAAAATTGGGAGCAATAAATCTCATAAAATGTGAACAAGTTGTATAGCTTGGTAGCCTTCTCAATTTTGTGACGCAACCGAGTTGCGTCAAGAGAATCAAATATATTCTTCATACCGGGTATCAATATTTTCTTCTACACATGCAAGAGAAATACATAATATATAAAGTACTTATCTTGGCATGGAATTATGGATCCATAATTTTTTTATAGTGGGTGTGATGCAACCAAGATGAACTTGACACCTATTGACACCTAATCATTGGGATTGGGTGAACATTTGTAAATAATGTAAATAGTAAATAATAGTGAATAAGAAAATGAAGAGACACTGGGAGGTGAAGCCTAAGAGTCTCTCCCTACTTGTATATAACCATGAGAAACCTTAATGAAGAAACAAAATTCGATTTGAGGAGTTACCTCCTGGACTGACATGGTATCAGAGTCAACTACACTTTTGGCATCCCATTCTGCCCTTCTAACTCCCTTCTGCAATTTTTTTGCAGTCTATCATATCTACTAATCTCTTCCATTATCCATTGTCCCTTTTCATTCTATTTTATTGTGCATTAATTCCAATTTTGTGCAATCTATTCAAGAGTCGAGTTGCTACCTAGAGTTGTTGTGGCTAGAGGTGTGCTACCTGGAAGTACTGTGGTGCAGTGAGTGTGGAATAGAGGAAGGATTAAAAATTGTGGAAGATTGGATGCTGGTACAATGACTGGTATGTCTGTGACTAGTATTATGTAACTTGTAATGCAATGTTGTTACTATTTTTGCTTGGGTTATGAACAATGATGAGGTGCTTGGGTTGCTTTTGGCCCCTATCCCGATTGCTAATGCATGCGGTTTCAATGCAATTCTCTAGGGTTTTTAAATGCATATTTAACATATATAACTCCCATTCCTGTTTCAATTGTTGCGATATTGTATATATTGTATTGTAGGCCCAAACTTTATTGCGTTAACTCTGCCATATATATATTGTGTTATCAATCCTCTGCCATCAATCCTGCATACGACAATGCTCCACCTCACCATACGTTGACTGGTATAATGATCTACAAACCACTCGAATCATGTGCACTTGCTTGTGGCTTCCACCATACCGCTCCACCATACTCCTCATGCATTGAATGTTGGCTCTGCGACATTGACTACTCCCTTCGCCCATACTCTTACACAATCGGCCCATACTCCTTTCACCCATACTCTTGCAAAGTTGGCATTAGTTTCCATACCATGCATATACCATAATCTTAGTCATTAACCATATATATAATGCATACCACTCCGCTCGCAACTCCAAACCTAAATTATTAACTCGGCCCCGCTCTAAACCTGCATTGTTTGTTGCACCAGTTAATACTTTCTCCAAATATGCCCTCCCTTGTTAATACCTCCCAAGTTAATACCTCCCTAGTTAATAGTTTCCCTAGTTAACACCCTCCTAGTTAATACCCCTGTCCTCTATATATCGGAGTGCAATTTATACAAAAATTACCACCAAGAGTGCATTTTTGCCACTATAAGAGTGATTTTTTTTACATAGTACACATTTTAAAATGCTTTCATTGATATCTATTGTTGGAGTGGTTCTCACCAGCAAGGAGAACTATCCTGAGTTGTCTCAGAAGATCAAACACACTCTCATTTTCAATGAGTTGTGGAAAGGAGCCTGTGAAGATGTAGGAGACAATTCACCGGAAAATCCCACTTCAAATAAGGAGTTCACCATTTGGGAAAGCAAGAAAAACAAGGCCTATACATTGATTGTAACATTTGTGAATGAAGAGGTGAGTCACCATATTTCACCATTTTGAAATTCTTTTGAAGCCTTACAGAAGTTGAAGGAACTCTATGACTCACATTCTGAGCTTGAAGTTGTCCAATTAATGATTAAATTGTTCAGGCTTGAATTACAAAAAGATGATCCTCTTGCTCTAGCATTAGAATTAAGATCTATTATGCATGATACCATAGTCACTAATGTTGAGCTAGACATTCCTCTGATAGATTTTTCCAAGGCAATTTATCACACTTATTCAAATTATCTTGAGTCATTGCAAGCAAATAGAAGCCTCAAAGAGATTAACTTTGACTCCCTTGTGAAGATATTTGTTGAATGAGAGAAAGATTTTGGGACAAAGACAACTCCTTAGTCTTATGAAGAAGCTATGTGTCTTTCACATAGAGAGAAGAATCATGCTCAAGATTCTTCCAGAGGAAGAGGTGGTCAAAGAGGAAGAGGAAGAAGAAATTTAAGAGGTAGGGGGAGCAGATATTCTCAAGGAGAAAAAATTGATCTTCATTGCATACATTGCAATAGAGATGGATCACATGTTTCCTCCACATGCAAGTTTCCTTGGGACAAAATTGAGCAGGAAATAAATCAAGCCAAAGGTAAAACTAATGACAAAGATAAAGGTAAAGTACATGAATCCGCTCACTATGTTGTGGCACATTGCAATATTGGAGTAAATGAAGATTTTTTTAATGCTTCACTTGCTTCTTGGAAAAATGATTGGTTGCTTGATTCATGAGAAACTTGCCACATGAATTTTAGAAGATATTGTTTGAATAATTTACTGACAATGTTGATGGACCAGTATACTTTGCAAACAAATCAAAACTCAAGTTGTCAGGGCTTGGCACAATTAGGCTCAAATTGCCTAACCTTTTAGACTTTCTTCTACATTATGCTTTATATCTCCCACAACTAAGGAGAAACTTGCTATCCTTGGTCCATATCTGCCAGCAAGGACACTCCATTCATATGTTTGATGGCAAGGTTGAGGTGAGGAAATCATCAGATCACTCACTTGTCATGACATGGATAAAAGAAGAAATACTTTTGAAGCTGCAAGGTACCTCTGCTCATGCACAAAATTTCTCATATAATTCTCATTATGATGAAGGTACATTTCCATCAAGTATTTTATGGCATGCTAGATTTGGACACTTGAACTATGACAACCTTCGCTTGTTGAATAAAAATGGTGTCACTGGTTTGCCTACAATTCCTAGGAAACTTAAGCAATGTGATGCTTGTATTCTAGGAAAGAATTACAAACCGTCTTTTCATGATTCACATTCCAGAGCACATAGAAAACTTGAACTCATTCATTTAGATTTAGGATGTTCAATGCCTGTTCCTTTTGCAAATGGAAATAAATATATGATAACATTTATTGATGACTACACCAGAATGTGTTGGGTTTATTTATTGAAGAACAAATCTAATGCTTTTCAAACATTCAAGAAATTTTAGACATGGATTGAAAATGATGCACAATCTCATATTGCCTCTATTCACACTAATAATGGAAAATAATACACTTCAAATGAATTTTAAAACTATCTTCGTCAGCATGGGATCAAACATAAAACAATTGTGCCTTATAATCCCCAACATAATGGAGTAGCTGAAAGAATGAATAGGAAAATCTTAAATATGGTACGTTCCATGATGTTTTTCAAAAATGTAAAATTGATGTTTTGGGTTGATGTAGTTCTATGTGTTGTATATGTAAATAATAGATGCCCATCTAATGCTATAAGAAACAAGACTCATTAGGAAATGTGGTATGGCCACATTCCTTCGATAAAGAATCTCAAGGTCTTTGGTTCTACTTGTTATGCCTAGATAACAAAGGTAAAAAGAAACAAACTTCGTGCAAGGAGTCGTAAGTGTATTTTCTTGGGGTATTCAAATACCTCCAAAGCATAACGTCTCTATGATGAAGTTAACAAGAAGTTTGTTGTATCTAGAGATGTAATCTTTCTTGAATATTCCAAAGTTGACAATGTTATTGAGCGGCAACTTAATCGCTTGGATAGATTTAGACATGCAAAATCATTTCAAAAATTTGATAATCAGATTCCACATCTTGAAGGGGGGATTCCTATACTAGATAAATCTGTGGAAATTCTTCTGAAGCATTCTCTCCCCACATGAAGCTCCAACCATTGATGATACTTTGAGTGATGTGATTGATAGAATTGGGAGATTCAATCTTGATACAGTCCCAACTCAGTGAACTAGGTAGCCTGGAACATCTCAGAAAGGTCCCCCAAAATGGCTGACAAAGACACTTAAAAGTGTTGATCCTAATAAGGTTGGAAAGACATGCACAAGAAATTGAATCAAGCAAAATGGAGGTGATGTAGATGATTATGATTCATCTGTTGATATGGAAATTATTATGATTGTGAACTGAATTTTTCTACATATTTTGAACTAACTTCCTTAAAAGAAGTCTCTTCTCATGATGAATGGAAAGAAGTGATGCAAAAAGAGTATGATTCCTTGATAAAGGATGGCACTTGGAAGATGGTTGATCCTCCATTGGGAACCAAACCAATTGGCTACAAGTGGGTCTACAAGAATGCGTATAAATTTGTTGGCTCACTTGACAAGCACAATGCCAGACTTGTGGAAAAAGTTTTTACAGAGAAGGAAGGGGTCGATTATGAGGAGAATTTTTCCCCTATAGAAAAATGGGCTACCATCCAGACAGTCTTTGCCTTTGCAGCTCAGAATGATTGGAAAGTACATCAAATGGATGTAAAAAATTCTTTCTTGAATGGAGATCTGAAAGAAAATGTTTTTATGTCCCAACTAGAAGGATTTTTTGTGAAGGGACATGAGCATAAAGTATGCAAACTTGTGAAATCCTTGAATGGACTCAAGCAAGCACTGCGAGATTGGTATGAAAGGTTAACTAAGCATCTTCTGAAACTCAACTTCAAACATTATGATCTTGATGATGCAACTTTGTTTGTCAAGAAAGTTGGTAAAACAATTGTATTTCTTGTGGTATATGTAGATGATCTTTTGATGACAGGGAACAATGGGAGTTACATTTCTTCCATAAAGAAAAAATTGAGGAAAGGTTTTGAAATGACTGACTTGCACAATGTTCACTACCATCTTGGTATTGAAGTAACTCAACATTTGAAGTATATATATTCCTCTCTCAAAAGAAGTACATTGCAGATTTTTTAAATGGGTTTGTCATGGTTGAGTGCAATCCTTTGAATACTCCAATGGAACAAAACTTAAAGCTCATATCCATTGAAGGAAAAGAATTTAAGGATGCAACAAGGTATAGACAAATTGTAGATAGTCTTAACTACCTAACTACTACTAGACCAAATATTTCATTTGTGGTTGGAATCCTCTCCAGGTTTATGCAAAAGCCTTGTGAGGGACATTTGTTTGATGCAAAAAGAGTTCTAAAGTACTTGAAGGGAACCCAAGACTTTGGAATCAAGTATACACAGGTGGGTGACTTCATCTTGATTGGATACTCTGATTTAGAATTCAATGGAGACAAAGAAACTAGGGTATCTACTTAAGGTTACGCTATGAGTCTTGGATCATGATCTGCTTCCTAGAGATCACGCAAATAATTAGTTCCAACAAATTCCACAACAGAGGCAGAATATGTGGCAACAGCTGAGGCGATAGAAGGAATTGTGTGGCTCAGGAAAATTTTGGAAGATTTGTAGGTAAAACAAGTACATTCAACTTCACTCATGATTGACAACAATAAAGTTGGCCAAGAACCCAAAGTTCCATGATCAAACAAAGCACATCAATACAAAATCCCATTTGATTTGACATCATGTTGAGGCCAAGACAATCCATCTATGTCATCTTTCTAGTAATGAGAAGATTACAAACATATTTACCAAAGTGCTTGGAAGAGAAAAGTTGGAAAGATTCAGAACGATGCTTGTATATAACTATGAGCATCCTTAATGAAGAAATGCAGTTCGATTTGAGGAGTTATCTCCTGGCCTGACAACACCAACCACCCATTCTCTACACCATTAACCTATGTGATTTCACATTCACATTTCAATTCATTCCTTAACGATTCACAACACTTCATTATCATCATGATAAAAATAACTCACCCAATAAAATATAATATAATTCATGGGAAACACTCACTATATCACCACTCATTATCACTATTTCCACTAAGCATCTCCTCTTCCACAAGATGATATACGTATGTTTCAATTCAACATAAAATAATACGATTTTCTTTCTCACGAAATAAACACTCAACCTATTTATTTGATAAACCCCTTTTCACATACAAATTTCCTTTTCTTATTAAATTATGTCTCCCCTAATTTCCGTGCTTAATGTATTTCTGTCCAATGAGATTTCCCATGCTTCACTAATGGTCTACCATACAATGGAGCGAAGATCCATGATATGTTTAGATATTACAAGGTCAAATTTGCCCAATGATATGTTTAGATATTACAAGGTCAAATTTGCCCAATTCAACTTAAAATAGGTTCAATTCAAACTATAACAATAAATCCCCAAATCTCACAATTTACCATATGCAAGGTGTTTGTGAGTGGTTGGGCAAATTTACATTCAGTCTTGATTGCCAAGACACAATTCTTAAGGAATTAAATCCCAATTCAAGTTGTTCACACCTCTTTTGAAGTTCAACGAAGGTTGAATTTCATATCTGCACCACCATACTGAAAATAACATCCACAATTGTTTGACCAAGAGCTAAATGATATACTGAAGGCCTAAATGCTAATTCAAATGAAAATTCTAACTGGATTTAATTCACACTGGCTTCATGACTTAGGTGCTTGATTTCATCTCATCAGTGAAATTTTCCCACACTTTCCAACACAGAGAAACAAATAAATCTTTTGTGCATCTGAGAAGAGCACCGTCCATGACACCCTTTCAATTCTAAAACATAGCTTCTAACCTTCCTATGATCTGCAATATATAAGGTAGATAAAATGACAAACATGCTGTCATACACAGATTTAGGAGACAGTTTTGACGGGCAATACGCATCACACAATACACATATAATTTCAACTGGCGATTCTAACATATGCAAACATAATTCTTCATACAAGACAATATAGTGAAAACAGTTAGAGGCAACTTATCGAGAGTTCAAAGAATTGGGCTCGAAAGGCTATTATAGGAAAGATTGAGAGTGCCTGACAACGAATTAAGGTTACTGACATCCCAAAAACTGATTTGGGTTTTCTTTGGAAAGCACTTATTATGTAGGCCTTGTATAAACCCTCTAGCATGGAAAATCGGTTTCAGGGTTCGATCTTGGTGCATCCTTGACACTACTACACCACCATACTTGCTTCAAAGTCAATGGCGTCCCATTCAGAGTGGTATGTTTTTGAGGGCGAGCTTGCAAGACGAAGTCTCCAGTTCGAGACTCTACCCTCAGAGCTGACATTTTGTAGAGCCCGCATAGGTGACAAAGGAGATCGTCAGCTTGGGTAACTGCGATGAAGTACTAGACATGGTAGGATTTCAGCTCCGAGTGTTTAAGATGTCACTAGCAGCCCTGAGTGCTTGAGACAGATGCCTGCTTTTAAGTGGAAGGAGAGATGAAAATAGACACTTTTGATTGGCCAAGGTAAACATTGTTTGCTCACCCAAAACTGACAAAACAAAATGCCTTTCAGCATAGATATATTTGTGACTGCCAATGCAAACATGATAAGAATGGCTTTTAAATTAGGTGACAAGTTTTTTTTTTCCTACTTTATTTTTAATGATGATTTCATGTGCAAGAAATTGATAATAATTTTGACTGACATCAGCATAGATGAGACACTCAACTCACTTTTTTATTTAAGAATAACGAAATATAGTCCATGAAGTTTAAAGCCAAACCCACTGTTCATTTTTGTAAATTTATTTCACCACCAAATAAATTTGATGGCCCTATATCAATGCCACACTATGCGTCTCACAAAAATATGGTTTTAATATAAGTCAAAAAGGAAAAGTAAACATACAAAAATTTGTATGGTTTCGCCCTAAAATTGTTTTTGCTTGGCTAAGAGCTCATCTTCCTTGGATGTAAGGAAACAAGTTAACGGCCCAAGCCCCGGAGGCATCTGGCAGGAGTAAAAGCCTACACCCTTACAATCCACCAACAGATTATTCTAGGTGGTGTGGTTTTCCTTAAATAACAGTGATGAGTTCATCTACATTCACAGATAACAGCTAGAGATGATTGTCCTCGCAGCTGATTTGACAACTCAGTTATGATAGATTTCCCCACCCATAAAAATAAAATTAAATAAAATAAAAATAAATATTAATTTTAAAAAATAAATTTAAAAATTTTTGAAAAATTTTAAAAAAATAAAAATATTATAATATTTGTTATGGGTAATCTTTAAATAAGAAATGTTGTTTTTTAATTTAGAATCTTTGATTTTTAATAGCGTAATTTATCATCCATTATTTCACATTCCAAAATCATACCTTATAATAACAATATAATTTTAATAAAATATTCTAGGGGATTTTGAAATAATTTTGAGTCTCTTTAAAATCATAGTTAATTTAAAAAAACAAAGATTATAATATAATATTTGGAGATATAAGTATTATGTTGCATGATGATAAAGTGTAGGCAGTTTTTTCTTAAAAGTTTTTGGGAAGGAGATACGAGACACTAAAGAATTGCTCAAGAATATTCATTAATTTGGTATGGTTATGGATCAAGAAAGGGAAAAAGTAGTTTAAGAATATTTATGGATTTGGTATATTTTGAATAGAAGAAATGGAAAAATTAGTTCAATAATATATATTGATTAATATATCAGAGTTTAAGAATTTTGGATATAAATATTTTTGATTATCTCATATTGTTAAATATAATTAGTATTTTTAGATATATATAATTTCTAAAAATATTGAAATATAAAACTTTAAGAGATTTTATAAACCATTCATTAATTTGGTAGGGTCATGGATCGAAGAAATGGAAAAGGTAGCTTAAGAATATTTATGGATTTGGTATGTTATTGATATTTATGGATTTGGTATGTTATTGATAGGATTTGGTATGTTATGAATAGAAGAAATGGAAAAATTAGTTCAATAATATATATTGATTAATATATCAGAGTTTAAGAATTTTGGATATAAATATTTTTGATTATCTCATATTGTTAAATATAATTAGTATTTTTAGATATATATAATTTCTAAAAATATTGAAATATAAAACTTTAAGAGATTTTATAATCATTTTAAAAATATATTAAAGTTTTATATATAATAATTTAAAAGTAATAAATTAAATCACTGGAATTTTTATTATAAAAATAAAATAAAAATTATTTTATCAATGTAAAATTAATTTAAAAATTATTTATATAAAATAATAATATTAAAAAAATTAAACATAAATTTTAATTCTTTTATATAAAATAAAAGGAATAGTGATATAAAATATATGTTATTGTTAATTTTATTTTCCTTATTTTTATATAATAATATAGTGATAATAACATAATATCATTCGTTGGTGTAAGAGAGGGAGAGAGATAAACTAAAAACAATCACAAATGGATAATTAAGATCACTCAAATAAATTATTTATTGATTTTTAAAACTTATTATTAAACATTATTATTCACTATTTAAATTCTTTATTATTTTTTAAATTATTATATATTTTATTAACTATTTGGAAATTATTATTTTTATTAACTATAATGAAATTAAAAATGGAAAGAAAAGAGTGCATTGCAAAATGAAATAGTTACTTGTGTAATCGATTCATATGGTTCCATATTCTATTGATATAATTACCTTGAGATAGGAATCAATTGATTTATATAAGATATCCTCACAAGTTACAGCACTATCCAGCAACACTTCAACTACAACTTGAAATTTGGTCATGGAAAGATTCTTGCCCCCAGTGATCCACAAGTTTAGCTACTTTTGGTTTTATGCTAGTTGTTGTTGCAGCATGTATTTTTTCCCTCATAGCCGCACCATGTCTAGGATTGTGACAGGGGCTAGCAGTCAGCTCCTGAGTTTGTTGTTGGATCCAGAAGCACTCCAATATCCTCTACACTAGGTTGATATCATAAATAGATCATAGATGCATGTTTATTACTCAAGCCCTCATAGATAAGTCTACGTTGTGGGTTTTTTTTATGGGGCATCCCAGGTTGAGGCAAGGCTTAGTGGGGGAGGTGTGATTTTGTTTATAACAGTCACATTTTTTTCCATATCAAAATAAGAGTGAGTGAAGGCTCAAACAACTACCCAAAATTAATGGCTTTGAAGTTCCTTTTTTCCATTTAAAAAGATGTACACTATTTGCATGTTTTTGGACATAGGAAGAAAGATGCACGCTCTTTGCATGCTTTTGGACATTCAATGTTGGTTATCAATTGGGCCACTAGAGCTATCAGATTTCACAATTGGGGATTTTACCACTATTCAATGAGGTATTTTGTTTAAAAGACTCATTTCACATGTTCATTATTTCTCATGTCTACAATGAATTCAACACTGACGCAAACACCCTCTCTAAGGAGGGTCTTAGGCTAGGTCATGGGATCTAGATGATTTCAGAGTCAGAAAACAACAATTTTCATGAGTATTATCATAAACCTTTCATTAACAGGGTCCAACATTTTAGAACATGTAAAGAGACAACTATTATATCTTATTTTCTTTAACCTTGATAGTGCTTGTGAATCTTTAGTTATATTTTTTTATCTTCTCTAGTTATATATTTCATCAAATAATATCAAGAACAATAATAGTAAAAAAAGAGGAAACATATATAGGTTCTCAGGGAAAAATCCCTCCAAGGGGAAAACCCATAGACTCTTCTTTTCTTATAATCTACTTCAAATGAGATACAAAGACCCAATCCCAAAGCTAAGTCCTTCTCCCAGTACCAACTCAGCCCTTTCTCATGTCCTTCCTTTATTCGGTGTTGAAAATGCAACAAGAAAATCCTAATTTAATTTTGTCATTGAATAAAATTGGGAATAAAATTGTAATTCCACATCTCATGACAACTTGTATTAGTTAACCAAGTTAATTTGAATTAGTTGGCTCAATTAATTTGAGTTGAGGGTATAACTTGAGTCATGTAGAGTGTCTCCTACATTATAGGAGCCCTGGTTGAGTTTATTTTGAGTTGTAATTAATTAATTTTGTTTAACTGAGTAAAGTCAGTTAAACTAGTTCCAACTATTGGAGGAACTAGTGGGAGGTCTAGGAGTGGGGTGCCTCTTACAATGATCAACCAATTAACTGATGATTCACTCATAATAAACTCATGCATGTCAGATTTGAGAGTTACCCAGTGGAGATTGGAGTTCAGGGAGAATGTACTATTAGTTGTATAATTATTTGAATTCTATAGGTGGTGCATGCAGTTAGAGGAAAGCCTATGATGGATTGCACAATTCCTTTGAGGAATTTCCCTAATTAATAGGGGGCTAATTCCCAAGGAAACAACACAATGAAGTAGGGACTTGGGCAAGTGAGAAATTGGTTAAGTATTGGCCTGGGCTTGTCTAGGAAGCTGTGAGACAGATAGAGATAGTGTAGAGGTTGCTAAGGATTGAGAAACACATTGTAATATTCTCATGTTTTTTGAATAATGGAATATATAGATAGCAGGGGTTTTTAGTTGTGGATTTCCCCAGGAAATCATTGGGTAATGTGTTGTTTGAATTATTTCTCTTGTATGCTTCATGATTTCATGATCGTTTAATTGTTTCCACTAATGAGTAGATTAGATTTAAGTCTATTTTTTAGTAAATTACAATTAGCAGTTTGAATCTACAAGGAATTTCTACATGGTGTCAAAGAAAAATTCACCCTAGAAGAGGAGAATACAAGTTTTTTTTTACATGTGAAATCAAATTCGCAGTATCATATTTCGGAGCTAGCAGGATGTCATTCTACCGATTGAGACTCAAATATGCCCTTGAGGGTAGTTCAAACTAAATTTCTTGGAAGGATATGATGGAGGCTTTGTTGGAAGACAATGGGCTTAATGAATTCTTAGACATAGATATTCATAAGCCTCTAGCAGATGATTCTCATGATATGGCAAAGTGGAGAAAATGTGTTGCAAAGGTAAGAAGGATTATCCTAGAAGGCGTTTGAGATCATATTGTCTTGAACCTCCATGGTAAGGAGACTCCATATGCCATGTGGAAGGCCTTGACAAACATGTTTCAAAACAATAGTGACCACATGAGGATGGAACTAAAGGACAAGCTCAGAAAAATCGACGAAGATGGGTGACACAATACTAAAGTACTTGACCAACTTCACCCAATGTCAGGATGAGATTAGAAGTGTTGGTGTGATAGTTTCCGAAGGCGATATGGTTAGCCTAGCACTTCTAGGCCTTTCTAAGAGCTGGCACAACTACTAGGACTCAATAAATGGGAGGGAGAAGCTACCAGAGTGGGAGAGTTTGTGGTCTGACTTGGTGCAAGAAGAGCTTTGATGGAACACTAGAGATGGATCCTCATCCAAGCATGATGATAAGGAGAACTGTGCCTTAGTTGGAAAATCGAAGAAATGGAAAGAGAAGTCATCCCATTCCAAATCATATTCTAGTTAGGGTGGCAAGAAGAAGGACATGTCAAAGATTAAATGTTTTCACTATCACAAGTTGGGACACTATGCCACAAAGTGGTCTCACAAGAAGGTTGGTAAGAAGCCCTCAAGAGGAGCGGAAGGTGAAGCTCTTGCTTCATAATTCGAGCTAGATTTCACCCTCATCACTTGCATGGTGACATTGGTGATGTGTAATGTGTGGTATCTAGATAGTGGAGTCTCATTCCATATGACCAAAAATAAATAATTCTTCAGTGAATTGGAGTAGAAGGACCTCCAGATGCACATAGAAATGGGAGATGATGGGAGGTATTGCGCGACTGGCATCAATATTGTTACCTTTCATTTGAAATATGGTTATCCTATCACAGTAAAATATGTCATGTATGTTCCAGGTTTGAAGAAGAATTTGGTTTCAATTGCCTTGTTGGAGGACCATGTCTACGATGTGATATCTAGAGAAAGAAATAATTTCCTTCATCACATAGCCTCAGGACAAGTGAAGCAGATCAGGGTTCTGGTGAAGAACCTTTACAAATTGGATGTAGAAGACTGTGTTTCTTTGAGCACAAAAGCAAAGAAGGTGCAGATTTGACACATCGGTTAATTGTGGCATAGAATATTGGTTCACTTGCACCACAGAGCCTTGAAGATCATGCAACAAATTTCTACAGGACTTTCCAAGGGTACACTAGAGCAGAGAGACACGTGCAAAGGGTGTAGATTGGGGAAGTACACCAAAGCTACCTTTCATGATAAGGACAGTCGAGCGCAAGCGATCCTTGAAAGTGTTCTCTCAGATGTGTGTGGGTCGTTCTCGATCACCTCGACGGCCAAGCACATGTATTATGTAATATTTGTAGATAATTTCTCATGTAAATGCTAGTTTTTCTTCACGTAGAAGAACGATTAGACATTCACTAAATTTTGTGAATTTAAAGCACTTGTTGATAAAGACACTAGAAAGAAAATTAAATCTCTTAGGAGCGATAACAGTGGATAATATGTGTCAAATTAATTCAAGAAATTTTGTGCATCAACAGGCATTCGATGGGAGTTAATAACACCCCATAACCCATAGTATAATGGGGTGGCTGAAAGGAAGAACAAAAGTATTGTGGGAGTTGCACGGGCGATGTTACATGATCAGGGCCTACTATTGCACTTGTGGGTTGAAGCATGCAACACAATTGTATATGTGCAAAACAAAAGTCCTCATTAGATTCTCGGGATGAGAACACCAAAAGAAGTTTTTTCAAGTAGGAAACCTGATGTGGCACACTTTAGGATCTTTGGTTCACAAGTCTACTGTCATGTTACAAAGGATGTAAGGAAAAATCTAGAAACAACAACTGTGTTGGGCATATTTTTGGGGTACATTGATACACCTCACAACTATCGAACGTACCTTCCATCTCACAGGATGAAAGTGGTTCGCAAAGATGTGCAGTTTGATGAAGAGAATGCCATGATATTTTCCCTTGACAGGGAGCTTCAATTGCATGGAGAAGAGGATCTTTTAGCTCCAAAGGAAGAACCTCAAGATGTTTTGGAGCAGCCACATGCAGAGGAGCAGAGAGTGGAAGCACCTAGTCATGCAGAGACTTCCTAAGATGGAAGGAAGTGAACCATAGAGGCTGAAAAATTGATGCATGATTCTAGAAAGAATGTGGGAACACCCACATCACAACGTAGGTAGAGGTGGTCACCAAATTAGTACATTGGCTACATGGCTCTGATGAGATAGAGTGTAGAGATTGAGTCATCCTCATTCAAGGAAGAAGTGCAAAAACTAGTATGGGTTGATGCCATGGTAAAGGATTGTGACTCCATTATCATAAAAAGTGTTTGGGAAGCAGTCCCACGACTAGCAGACAAGTCAGTGGTGATTTCTAGATGGATTTGCAAGGTAAAACAAGCAATAGATGAGAGTGTGGAGAAACATAAGGCCAAATTTGTGCCTAGAGGGTTCTCTCATGTGGAGGGAATTGATTATGAGAAGATTGTTGCTCCAGTAGCAAGGTACTCTTCAATAAAATCTATTCTAGCACTTTCAATGCAAATGGGATGGAATATACACCATATGGATTTGAAGACAACATTCCTCAATGGTGTGATTGAAGAAGAGGTGTACATTAAGAAGCCAGAAGGATTTGAGACCTTCAATAGAGAGTTGCATGTGTGCAGACTCAAGTGATCGTTGTATGGATTGAAACAAGCACCTCGTGCTTGGTACACCAATATTGACAGCTATTTCACTAGGTTTGGCTTCACCAAAAGTGAAGAAAATGTGAACCTTTACCATATTGTGGTTGAAGGTAAATTGTTGATTATAGTATTATATGTCCATTATTTAATTCTAACAGGTGATGAGAAGCTGGTAAAATCTTGCAAAGAGGATATTGCAAGAGAATTCAAGATGAATCACCTAGGGCTCGTGCATTATTTCCTTGGTATGGAAGTATGGCAAGGAGATGAGGAACTTTTTGTCTCTTAGGGAAAGTATGCCAATGAGATACTGAAGAAGTTACACATGTAGAGAAATAAACCCATGGAGACTCCTCTAGCAGGAAATTGGAGGAAGGAAGATGCTACTTCAGGTGAAGTAGTGGAGGCTACTATTTACATGCAGCATGTGGGTTGACTTATGTATTTGGTGAACACATGACTGGACATATGTTTTGTAGTTAAAAAACTTAATCAAGCAATGATTTAGTTAACCAAACTCTATTGGAAGGCAACTAAACATGTTTTGAGATACCTCAGAGGAACCACTCAGTTTTTTATTTAGTACAGACAGATAGAGGGAGTGAATCTTCAAGGCTTCATAGATGTGTATTGGGCAGGGAGTCCATCCGACAGGAAGATCACATCAGGGGGGATATTCAGTGGTCGGTGAACAACAGTTTCTTGGTACACAGGAAGCAAAGATCAGTTGCACTTAGTTCAGAATAAGAAAAGTACATGGATGTTAGTCAAGAAACTTGTGACTCTATCTAGATGAGGAATATCCTTGTTGGATTATTTTGTTAGCATATGGATCCTATAGTGATTTACTGTGAATATCCAAGTTCTATCAAACTCTCAGAGAATCTAGTTTTTCATGATCAGTCCAATCATATCAATATCAGGTATCACCATCTATGAGATTGTGTGCATAGGAGAATCATGTTGTTGGAGTATATTCCTAAAGAGGAAAAGGATGCAAATATTTTGACAAAGGCATTGTCAAGATGAAAAATTTAGTTTCATAGAGGCAGGATCGGGGTAGTAGATAATACCTTTCTTGTTGAGAGGGAGTGTTGAAAATGAAATAAAAATCCTAACTTAATTTTTTCCTTGAACTAAATTGGGAATAAAATTGTAATTCCACATCTCATAACAACGTTTATTAGTTAACTAAGTTAATTTGACTTAGTTGGCTTTGTTAATTCGATTTGAGGTTCTTGCTTGAGTCATATAGAGTGTCTCCTACATTATAGGAACCCTGGTTGAGTTTATTTTGAGTTGTAATCAAATAATTTAGTTTAATTGAGTTAAAGTTAGTTAAACTAGTTCCAACTATTGGAGGAACTAGTAAGAGGTCTAGAAGCGGGGTGTTACCTACAGTGATCAACTAGTCAACTGATGATTCACTCATAATTAACCCATGCATGTTTGATATGAGAGTTACCCAGTTGAGATTGGAGTTCAGGGGCATTGCACTATCAACTGTATGGTCATCTAGATTTCGCAGGTGGTGCATGTAGTCAAAGGAAGGCCTATGATGGATAGGGAAATTCCTTTGAGGAATTTCCCTAATTAATAGGGGCTAATTCCCAAGGAAACAACAAAAGGAAATAGGGACTTGGGAAAGAGAGAAATTGGTTAAGTATTGGCCTGATATTGTCTAGGAAGTTGTGATATAGATATAGATAGTGCAAAGGTTACTTGAGCTTGAGAAAAGCATTGTAATGTTCTCATATTTTCTGACTAATGCAATATACAAATAGTAGAGGTTTTTAGCTGTGGATTTCCCCAGGAAATCATTGTGTAATGTATTGATTGAATTCTTTCTCTTGTATGATTTTTTATTTCATGATCGTTTAATTTTTTCCATTGATGAGTAGAGTATATTCAAGTCTATTATTTTAGTAAATTACAATTAGTAGTTTGAATCTACAAGGAATTTCTACATTTGGCACCAAACTGCTACATCCTACAACTTTGACCTACAAATTCGACCCAGAAACTTCATCCTAGCATCTTCTTGGAAACAATACTATAGCCTCCTCTTGAGACCTACTTAGAGCAAGCCAACTCTCTCAAGGTCAACGAGGTCAAGATAAGGGCTTCCCTCTTCCAGCTACTAGATTATGCACTTTGTCTTCCTACAAGTCGAACCTACAACTTTGGCATGTTTCTGCAGCCTAGAAACCCTATAATTTTTCATGTGTGAGAGATAGAGCCCAAAAACAAGAAATTGTGTCCTTATAACTTCTCTTAAGTCTTCAATCTTCTTCTTCTGCCTCTCTCAACTATAAATCACACTCTTTCTTATAGATCGAACTTATGAGTGAGTGTGTCTTTAATGAAGTCGAACTGCTCCTTTATATAGCCTTCTCAAGAGGTAGAATTCCCTCCTTTAGGTCAACTTAATGGTTCATGGGCCAACTTGTACTCTTGAAAATACCAAGAATTTCTAGACTCAAAAAATAATTATTTTTACATTTACAAATTTCTTGGAAGGGTTGTATAAACATGATGTTGACTCTATTGATTCACGACAATAAATCGTAAGACCTAACAAACCCTATAAACACTAAGAACATCCTCTTACCTAGAAGACCATCAATAATTAGCATGAAACCCATGATTTAATAATAATAACTTTCTTTCTTCTTTTCTTGTTTGTTACATAGGATACATATTGAAATGAGTATAACAATTATGAAGACTGAAACTAGTTAAATTTTCAACTCTCCCTCTTAACTAGGGAGGTATTCATATTTGTACAACCCATACAACATGATATCTCAAATTGAATATTTCTCAAGAAGATTCTGACTAATAAGCCATATTATAAGCATCATCATCATGACCAACAATGTCCTTGAGGCCTCACTGGATAAGCTCTATTTTTATCAAGAGCATTGTGCTGGGAGATTTTATGCGTGATAACACACTACCTCCACAAGGTACATACCCCATCTGGATATCCACAAGGTATGTCCTTTTAGGATTATACTTATCTTAGATCTCCATTCCTATTTCCTCAAAGAATATTGGTCCTTGTCGACCACTCTTCTCTTGGATACCTTGTTCGAGAAGTGGCATAATCTAAGTGGTTGGTGTCACTTAGTATGTTGGCATTGATGTCAACCAGAATGGCATTGAGATAAGGGATACTATATGTTAAAGTGCTTACAAAGTTAAAGTGCCAAGAGATAGGGCATTAGGACATGAAGATAGAGCACAGGCCAATAAGGACTTGAGTAGGAGGTAGCCACTTGACAACTCATCCCAGTGGGGCCTTTGATTGGTCAGTGAAAGCGTGGACAGACCCCATTGGGAAAACTCATCATGTAAGGAAGACCCCAATGTTATATGAAGGGGCACAAGGAGAATGCACTAGGAAGTGGGAGTCAGGACACGTTGACATTGACAGCCAGGTAGTCAAAGACCAATGAGGAGGGCTGTGGGTGGACCCCACAGTACACATTATCCTACAAGGCTCATCCTAAATAATTGCAAAGGGGGAACAAAATGGAACTGCCAAAAGATATAATTTTGGCCAACATGTGACATCATTATGACAACACTTGTGATGACATCCCTTTTAGGGTTGGTGGTCACGGGAAGTGGTTTCCCAAATCGCTAATCACGTAGATCAACAAAAAAGAACCATTTTGGGACCACTCCTCCTAATACCAAAAACTATAATGAAGTGGTGGTGAGGGAAGAGTTTTTGAACCTGATGGTTTTTTTATTAACAAAGGAAATTTCTAACAAAACCAAGGTCTCGGGGACTCTTTCTCTCTCCTCTAACAGGATAGGTGGTAGCATGCAATTGATCCAAATGGTGATGAAATAAGAACTAGAAAATCAAAGCATGACACATGGCAAATAGATTTGGTATTTGTGGGCACCCGAATGGTCCATATATGGGTGACATGTATCAACAATATTGGTCGACACGTATCACAAGTGATATCGTTGTGACGTCATCCCAATGGATATAACTTGGAAGAATTAAAAAGGTGCACAAGAGAAAGAGTCAAGCAACAGGTGTTGGGATACGTTGACACTTATGACAGAGAGAGAACGAATAAGGATGAGGTTGGGTGAGATCCCCTCAAGACACATTGACCTGATAACATGCCCCCGACAGGTGAATAAAGGGGCACACAAACAAAGCACCAAGATATAGGGTCTACAAGTGAAGCACCCACACATGGTTCTATACAATAGGTAAGAACCTAAGACACAAAGGATATAAAGAGGCATGAAGGCTCTTGGAGTGGCTAAGTGCCAAATATTGTTTGTTTCGTTTAGAAATGAGACCAGTGACATGGAGCTATTAACAAATAATTTTGGCCCGCAAAGGGCTTAAACAAGCTAAGTTCCTGAAGGTTTTTGCCAGTGGTCACAAGACATGGTCCCATGGTGGGAAAACAAGTAAAGGTGCCAACAAAATGAGCTAAAGGCCCAAGTCAGAAATTTGGAAACACTATTAATGGAAAGCCTTTTTTCTTTGGATGGATGAGTAAACATCTGTGACTTGAGAATTTGAGTCAATACAATTGTCAAGAGCTTTAGTTCAAGGAAACAAGGACCATGACACACAAGATAAATGTAATGGTGCATGTTGTGAAAAGATGGCAAGTTGTAGTGTTCTCCTCTAGTTCTATGAGCCTTAATGAGTAACAATGGAGAGACATGTTGGGAGTAAAGGCACGTATTAATGGAGGAGATCTTTGAATATGAAGGTTGAATAAGATTTAATTCTTAGTATGAAAAATACTTAGGTTCCCATTCTCAGTTTTAATTCAGTTGCAGTGGTCGAAAAGTAGTATAGAACACTATACATGCATAGTTTGACTAAGAATTAATTACCAATATGGGAGAAACACACACGTGCCCGTTCTTATGTTTAATGTGGTTGTAGTGGTTAGAAAATTTGATGTACCAATGACATGGAGATCCATGATGAGTACACTCTTGGATAGAATGAGGTTGATTGCAGAGACAACATCGATCATCATGTAACATTAAAATAAAACCAAGGATTGAAATGGAGAAAATGTGGTGAATGTAGATTTTGTGTGAGTTGAAGTGTGCAGTGTTATTCGTGTGCAAGTGAGAGGGTGAATTGGCCAAGTGCGTAACAAAGATACAGTAAAGTAGAGGGTTTTGACCATAGTTGTTTGAGCAGTAGGGAGGACGATTTAAAGGAGAACTGCAGAGATGAAGAAAAGGAGTTGGTATTGCATTAGACCATATTTGTATTTCTATGTGAATGTATTAGCCTTTGTTTTTAGTTTGAAAATTGTATGAAATAGTAGAACAATGGCTAGATAAGGTAGTGGCCTTCATTCATAAGAGATTGGTGCCTCTTGTCAAGTTATGGCTTTCTATATGAAGGGGGTTGGGGCCTCTTGGGAGTGGGTACTCACAAACAACTTGATGTAGTTAAGTGGGTGCTGAAATTACATCAAACATATTGGTGGTTTTCTCCCTTTGGGTTTCCACGAAAAAAATGCTTGTATAAATATGTGTGTGTGATTCTCATCTGATATATGTGAATATCTCATCTTGCTTTTTATGTTTACTGTAGTATGAATTCTCTCTCAAATAACTGAAAATAGTGAAAAGAATTAAAGTTTTGTACTTAATGTTTTAATAACCCCACTATTACTGATTCAACCCCCCCTCTTAGTTATTCCTTATTCCAAAAATTAGTATCAAATCCAAGTTCCTTAAGAATAGTTTAACCACTAGAAGGTAGATCCATAAGAAATTATGTCTAGGAAAGAAAGTCATGATGCCTACTCAAGTAAGATATGAATCTTTGATGGATCAAACTATGCATTTTGGCAAGTTAGGATGGAAGCCTATCCCATGTCCCTAGGAGTCGATGTTTGGAGCTTTGTACCAATAGATTATGTTGTACCTAATGTCCCTCCCATGGATGCAGATGGTAAAACGTTGTATGGAGATAATAAGCCAAGAATTCCATTCCCTTTGGCCTTGGTGAATCCGAACTTGTAAACGTCATGCACTATAAGTTTGTTAAGGAAGTATGGGTCAAGCTCAATCAGAGTCATGAAGGAGATGATAAAGTCAAGAATGCCAAACTTCAAACACTTCAGAATGAAGTTTGAAATCTTGAAAATGAGTGAAGAATAAAGCATAGCATAATATATTTATAGAGGTGAGGAAGTAACCAATATGACTAGAGGACTTGGTGAAGAAGTCAAAGAATGTATAATTTTTCAAAAGGTCTTAAGATCTCTACCCATGAGATTTATTGTGAAAGTATTCACCATTGAAGAGATGGTTGATTTAAAGAATGTCATGATGAATCAGCCACTTGGTACTCTCATAGCCTATGAGATGAGATTAGGAAAGGAGAAGTATGAACCCAAGGAGGTAGTGTTGAAAGTGTCCAAGAAGGCCAAGGAACACAAAGATCATCAATATTTCTCCAGCTGCGAATCTAATCAGGAGCTAGCTCAATTTTTCAGGAAACTAAAGTGTGGAGTAGGAAAGTATAAAGGGAATCTGCCCTTTAAATGCTTTGACTGTGGAAGAGTCGGACATTTTTCTTTCAAGTGCCCTTGCAAAGAAAGGATGGGAAAGGAAGAGGATAAAAAATTTAGAAACAAATATCAAAAATATCGTAAGAAGAAGTTATTTAAGAAAAAGGGGCTCTACTCCAAAGAGGATAGCTCAAATCCATAATCAAACAATGAAAAATAATCAAAATATAATTCAAACAAGTATTTACTCATGAAATTTGGAGCAGAATGAAACAAAATAAATTATTACCGACTCTGAAGAGGAAGAAGAAGAAGTAGGGGTATTGGAATTTGAAGGTGAACTCATCAATGCTCTTGATGAGTTAAAGAAGGCCAGGAAAAAGAATAGGTAGCTTAAATAATTGTTGCAACATGTTGAAGAACATATGTACAAATCAGGTAATAAGAATTATTTTTATCAAAAATAAAAAATTGAAGAAGCCATTAAAAGAAAAGACATATTAACTCCTCGACTAGAAGAGAAAAAATGAAAGTGTGAGAAACTGGAAAAAGAGAAAAAGCATCTAAAGCAGGAAATGTTTAAATTAAAGAAGGAAATGATCTAAAAAACATGCAAAAACAAAATTTTGTCTCTGAAAGTTAAATTAGAGGAAGCTAAATGAAAATAAGAAGGTATAAATGACTTGATCCATGAATGGGAAGAAAGTTGTCAGAGTCTTGAGGGAGAAGTTGTCTCTCTGAGAATGGATCTTGAGAGATTGGAGACCAGGAAGGCTATAAATGAAACGTTGGTAGAAGGAACACGAAAAATAGACCAAATTATAAACACTCAAAAGTCTCCAAAAGACAAAACATGCCTGGGATACTCTATACCACTGGAATCTTCTACGGGGAATATGAACTTCAGGTTTATAGGATTTGAGGAACCTTAGAGCCATGCAAAGATGCATCAAGAAAGAATTGTTGAAGATAGAAAGGTAGTAAGCCAGAGAGGAGCCCATAATTGGAATAATAATAATTCCAATTTCTGAAAGGAGTTACACCTCCAGAGAATGAATGAATCAACAAGACAACAGATGTACCTTCATGCACAAACTCATGAACTGTCTAAATTCAGGTACTCTAATTTATTTTACGGTAACTATTTTAGATGTCATGTCTTTGGACATAAAGTTGTTGATTATAGAAGGGTCAAAGTTGAAAGAGATGAAAATTTTAGATAGAACAAGTATCAAAATTACAAAGCTAAAAACTCTACTCATGGAGATAGAAATCCCTTCTCTCCCATGATGGATGATGTTGAATGCTTAAAGTGCAATAATTTTGGGCACATGGCAAGTGAATGCAGAAGCAGGTTTGTGTATCCATCTAAATCCCAAGACACTTGGCATCTAGCCTTTCCAAGGGGCAAGGTGAATTGGAAACATAAGTATGGAAAAAGAATGCAATGTGGGCTTGCTCTGTTAGCACATAATCAAGAGAAAAAATGGTATGTAGACAGTGGTTGTTCCAAGCATATGGCAAGGGATATGAAAAGATTCCTATTGCTAAAAGAAAAGGACAAAGGGAACAATGTCACTTTCAGCAATAATGCCCCAACATGAATTAAGGGTAAGGGCATAGTTAGCCTTGATGAAAAGGTTAAAGCCCAAAATGCAATGTATGTAGAAGGTCTCAAGCAAAACTTGCTTAGTGTAAGCGAGATGTGTGATAATGGCTATAATGTGACCTTTCGATCCAAATATTATGAGATTCGACATGAAAATAATGGAAAGTTGGTGAGAAAGGCAGTCATAACGTCTCACAATAATGTATATGTGTTTGATGACTCTAGAGTAAGTTGTTATTTGAGTAAGACAAATGAAAATAGGTTATGGCACAAGAGACTTGGTCATATGAATTTTGAGAATTTGATAATAATCAATAGGTTAGGAGACGTGAAAGGAATTCCACCATTGTTTAGGCCTGATAATTCAATCTACAAATCATGTCAATTTGGCAAGCAGACTATGAATCATTTCAAGATAAAATAATTATCTTCATCTAGACCACTGAAGTTAATTGACAAAGATATCTACAACCCAACTAGAGAAAAAATCCTAAGAGGAGAGAGGTATTTTATGCTGTTTATTGATGATTTTAACAGGGCCACTTGGATCGTGCTCTTAAAATAAAAATAAGAAGTTTTTAAACATTTAAATTTTTTTGAATATCAGGTACAAAATGAGAAATATCTAAAGATAAAATGCTTAAGATCAAACAGAGGAGGAGAATACACTTCAAGAGAGTTTGAATAATTTTTTGAAGAGAATGGCATAAGGAGTCAATATTTTGTGGCTAGAACTCCACAAAAAAATGGAATAGTCGAGAGAAAGAACAGAAAAATCTAGGAGATGGTCAGAGCTATGATGGATGAAGCAGATGTACCTCACATTTTCAGGGGAGAAGCAACACAAGAATCAATGTACATAATGCTTCTATCAAACAAAACATTGTAGAATTTTCCTGTAGATTCACAAGCTCATGCAATTTACTAAAGCACAAGACAAGAATCTACTTCTACTTTCAGCCAACGGAAGCCAATAGATGATGAAAACAATATGAATAAGAAAAAGATAAATTAATGGCACATAACACAATAAGTATCTGGGGAAAGCCTTAGCTGAAAACCCCCACTATCTGTATTGTATTGAATAATAAATCCAAGATGATAATCCAATGCTTGTTCTCACAAGAAAAATACCAGCACTCAGTATGATCAATGTCCCTACTCACAAGCAAGCTCAAGCCAATCTCTAGCCTCTTTTTCTACTCTCCAAGACCTTAATTTCTTGCACAATTCCTATGGATGAATAACCCATATTAATGGGAATCTAGTGCTTCCAAAACTGCACAATCCAAACTACGTCCAGTTCTTGATTGCATGCATGATCTATACAACTCAGTAAATCATAGAACTAATAGTATACTATCCCTGTGCTCTAGTATCAACTAGGTCTTTCTCAGAATTGACATAGTTCCGAAAACAATTTAGAACTAATTTAACTGATCATAACTCAGTTAACTGAGTTATCTAATTACAACTCATAATTAAACTCATCCTGGACTCCCAAAACTTAGGGAGAACATATATATGACTTCCAAAAGACTTCCAACTCGAAATTCCTAAGTTAACTAAGTCAACTTAACCTATTTAACTATTACAAGTTGCTATGAGAAAAGAATTACAATTTTAATTCACAATTTAATTCAAGGAAAAATTAAATTGGAATTTCTGGATTCTATTTTAAACATTTCTTATTGCTATTTTCAACATTCCCTCTCAACAAGAAATAAATTGAACTCGATCTTCATCCAGAACCTTTGGAATGTTCTTAATGCGACACTTCTCTCTAGTGTTGTTGCTACAACAACTCAAGAAACAAAAAAAATCCAACTTGAATCAATATGATGCATCTGTCATCAACGTCTCTAACTACTATTGCCTCTGTCGACTGAAATTTTTTCACTTCTTTTGAGCTTGCCTTTCTGCATTATTGTCAACCCTTCTCTACGCTCTTCAATATCTCACTATTCTAGCCTCTGTAACTTTGATCTCTGATTGCGTCAATCACCACTAGTTCCTCTCACTACTATGTACTTTGGGCTCTCGTAGCAAGGTACGATCCATGAGATAAAACCTCTCAATGGACCCTACCCAATTTTGGCCCTCTTGAGACTAACACTTCACATTACCCCACTTGACACCTGGAGGTATGGCTACATGTGCTCCCTTTGCCCATTTGGCTCAAAATTTCCCCCTACTGGAGGTGTCTGCATGAGTGGATGCCTCCACTTGGTCTCTTCTCAACTTCTCTAGTTGTGGCTACTCCATAATTGTCTGATACTACTTCTAAGGTTTCTTCTGGGGCTGCATGTTGAGAGGTAATTTACTCTACCTCTCAAACATCAAGTCTTTAACCTTTTCCTTTCTCCTTAAGGCTTTGCATGCATCTTGAACCTCAATAACATAAAGGAACTTGACCCGTGCATTGATCTATTTCACCTGTCCCATGGCGATGTGTCTAAGAAAAACCTTTCCTTGACTAAAAACCACATTATAGCCATGATATTCCAATACCACAACTAAAACAAGATCCTTATTTAGTCCTGGAACATACATCGCATTTATGATCCTGAGAGGGGAGCCAAAATCCCTCTGAAAGGTAACCATATCAATTCTGGTATCTCTATACATCTCATCATCTCCAAACTCGATGCTCAGCTTGAGGTCTTTCTTGTCAAATCACTAATGAGATCTCTATTCCCTGTCATATGGAATGAGGCATCGATATCAAGATACCATGTGCCTCCCAAGATAGTGTTGGCCATGCATGAAATGATATTGAAATAAAGTTCGAATTGTGAAGTTAGTGCTTGACCTGCTGCCGCTACTATCGACTCCTTCTTTCTTGCTTTCTTCTGTGGGAAATTCTTGGCATAATGCTCATGCTCGTGACAGTGAAAAAACTTGACTTTTGTCAAGTCCATCTTCTCTTTTCCTTCATCACCTTGGGACTTATTTCCCTTGGCCTTATTTCCCTTACTCGCTAACACAAAATCCTCTTCCACTTCCTTGGAAGAGGTCCCATCTCTCGTGTTCCGTTGAAACTCCTCTTGTACCAAATATGACCATAGTCATTCCCAATTTGGCAGCTTTTCCCTCCCATTGACAGATTCCTGATAACTATGCCAACTCTTGAGAATTACTAGAAGAGCTAGGCTCACCATATCATCCTTGGCAACAGTGGTTCCAACACTTCCAAGTTCATCCCGACAATGAGTGAACTTGGTCAAGTAATTTGGAATTGAGTCATCCGCCTCCTTCTTGATTTTTCAAACTTTATCTTTTAGTGCCAACTTCCTATGGCCACTGTTGTTATGGAAAATTTCCTTCAATTCTTTCCACATAGCATGCAGAGTTTCCTTCCCATGGAGACTCGAGACAATGTGGTCTCGAACTCATGCAAGGATTATCTACCTTGCCATTGCCACACACTTCTTCCATTCAGCTAAATTTTGAGCATCCGATGTTGGTGGCTTAGGAATGTCCTAATCAATGAATTCCTTCAAGCCATTATCCTCCAACATGACCTCCATCCTATCCTTCCAGGCTATATATTCGAGCCGCCATCCAAGGCATACTCGAGCCATAAACCGTAGAACGCCATCTACCAATCCTGAAGTATGAAATGAAAATTCGAATTTCACCTATAACCCTGAACTCAAAACTTCGAAATCTCCTATAGTATACTATTCTTAGCTCCGATACCATGTATACTTATTTCTACAAATCTACCTTTGATACCATGTAGAATTATCCTTTAGATTCACAAGCTTATGCAATTTACTAAAGCACAGGACAAGAATCCAATAGATTGATGAAAACAATATGAATAAGAAGAATATAAATAAATGGCACATAACACAATAAGTATCTGGGGAAAGCCTTAGTTGAAAACTCCCACTATATATATTGCATTAAATCAGAAATCCAAGATGATAATATAATTCTTTTTCTCACAAGAACAATCCCAGCACTCAGTATGATCAATCTCCCTGCTCACAAGCAAGCACAAGAAAATCTCTAGCCTCTTGTGCTTCTCTCCAAGCCCTTGATTTCTTGTGCAATTATTATGGTTGAATAGCCCATATTAATGAGAATATAGTGCTTCCAAAGCTGCGCAATCCAAATTAGGTCCAGTTCCTGATTGCATGCATGATCTATACAACTCAATAAATCATACAACTAATAGTACATTGTCCCTACACTCTAGTCTCAACTGGGTCTTTCTTAGAGTCGACATGCATGAGTTTTTGATGACGGAATCTTCAGTTAACTTGAATGACACTTATGGATGCACTAGTGCACCAATTGACTGTTAATTCTCTATTAGTTCCACAAATTGTAACTAATTTAAATGAACATAACTCAGTAATTATAAGAAGAATTTCGGCGTAAATCACATATAGAAAGACATTTGTCGACGCGTTTATCTTATTAAAACTCATAATTAAACTTCTTCTAGACCCCTAAAACTTACGGATAACATATACATGATTTCCAAAAGAATTCTAACTCAGAATTTCTAAGTTAACTAATTCAACTTACCTTAGCTAGCTATTACAAGTTGTTATGATAAAATAATTACAATTTTAACTCACAATTTAATTCAAGGACAAATTAAATTAGAATTTTTGGATTCTATTTTTAACATTTGTTGTTATTATTTTCAACAAATACAACTTAGGCCTAATAGAGGTAAAACTTCCTATGAGTTGTGGAAGGGAAGACCTACTGCATCATTAGAAGATTACAAGGTATTTGGGAGAAAATGATTTATCAAAAGGAATGATAAAAATATTGGAAAGATTGATTGATGTACTTATGAGGGTATTGTTAGCTCTGCTACATGTCTTGACATTTGGAGGACCAAATACAAGCTTGGTCGTGTGTTATGCTCAGAGGCAGCTCGTAGCAGTCTGTTTCTCTCTTCTCCTTTATTCTCCTTACACTCTTTTAACCCCCCGCTATCTCTGTTTTCCTCCAAAACTCAGCATAAGCCCCTGTTTCGTCAAGCCCTTGGGTGCTAAGTTTTAAACTCATATAACCGCACGCTTTTACTAAACCCCTAACCTGTTGTTTCTCTGTCACATCAAATGAAACTTGTGTGATCAAACCCTCACCATCCGATCAACTCCGCCTCAATCAGATGACATTCACTCCTCCCGCGCCCGCGAACTGCCCATGCGTTAACTCACGATCAAAGCGGTTTCTGTCACGTCCCGTCTTCTATGTGTCGTGCGATGATTGTGATCACGAGCCCTCATACGATTATTGCTCACCCACCAAAAGAAGTATGATCAATACTTCTTACCGCCAAAGGCGTAGTCCCTGCTCATTAACCTCCGCACATCTCTTCCGCCCAATAATTGTTGGATCTGTCTACCTGAGATCCAACTGCTCATGATTGTCTGCTCCTGTTTCCTCCCGATACCTCCCGCCGAGCTATATCCACCATCCATCTGTGTGATCCAACGGCCCATGTCTCTCCTCTGCCTTGCTCATACATCCGCCATGCAGTCCACTCGCCTTGATCATGCCATGCACCCGAAGGATGAAGGCGACCATCTACCTATACCTGGTGTATTTCCTCCTCAACCTCCACATTCAAGAAACAATAGGGCCGAGAAGGAAAAGGATGTGCCTCAAGCAGATCAATGCATTTAACATTTATGGAACTTCTTCCATATAACACTCCACCTACTCGAGAAGTACAACAGAGCATTCGAGAAGATAAAATTTGTCCACTAAAGCAGGCAGATTGTACCAAAGACTCTAACAGACAGTTAAAGCGGTTGGTGGTCAATTATGACCCCTCCATGCCTAGAATAGCAGAATATCTTTGTAATGAAACTCTATATATACCGAGAAAACAAATGTAATTAGGGTTGATGGTTGTTGTTTTGATGTAAGTTTCAACTTCTCGAGACTGTGACTGCTTTGATACTTGCAGCGTCTCGTCTTCATTTTCAGCTAATACAAGCTTCTTTTGTTGTTAATTGCTCACTTTCCACTTCTATTCTGTTCTAGGCTATGCCTGTTATGCAATTTTCCTGAACTCTTGATGTTTAGCATTAGAGGAGCTGTCATCCTACCTCTGTGTTAAAATATTGTATGTATCAGTGAATGTGTTATTCAGGTTTCTGTTTACCTAGTGACAGAGAGCTGTCATCCTATCTGTGCATTAGGAAATAGATTTGCAGACCTCTTTACTAGTTGCAGCCGGCCATCACATGGTCTTGTGCATTTGCTGGTGTGGTCAGTATTCTCCATATTCACCCAATGTCTAAACTGTGAGTAATTGGTGGTTTAAAGCCTTGTAGTCTTGGGGTGTTCACACATGTATGGAGTTAAGCAAAGTAGGAGTGGTTATCTGGCTTGAACAAGCATCATTCCTTCCATTCATCCATTTCCAACATTATGTTGAGTTTGTAATGTTCTCGAGCATCTCTGAGATACAACCTAGGAGAGTTTCTTGGGGTGATAACATTAATTGGCGTCGTTGTTGGGGAGAGGAGATTGAAGCTTAGCTTCCCTGGGAGAATGACACAGTTCCAGATTTTGATGATAGACAAAGTCTAGGCACACTTCTGGTTGTAATCATCTATCTGGTGACTCTTCTGGAGGATCAACCTAGTGGTGACTCCACATTTCAGTTCTGGCTCAGTTTGTGAGGCATACCTGGAGAAATCCTCAGAAATCACCAGCTGACCCAGTGCCTAACCTTGAGAATATTGTTAAGCAGAAGAAAAAATCACAGAAAGGAGCATCAGGATCAGGTAAGCCTAAGAAATCTTATGTATCTCTGCAAGAGAAGGTTATAGTTGAGAATACACAGTTTGAAGATCTAGAGCCTAGTATTTCTAGTGAAGAATCACATTCAGAGATTCATAAAGCTCCTTGTACTTTTAGTTCCCCTTTGGATCTCAGTCCAAAGAAAGTCCCCCATACAGTCCATCATATTCCCTTGTCTCTGTCATCTATTTCATTGTTCCCCACCATTCAATCTGCCAGTATCCTTCCACCTACCTCAGTCATGGTAGGTCAACAAGCTCCCACAAATATGGAAAGAATCATAGCTACTAGGTATGGGCCCTTAGTCTTTCCTATTCCTTTGAATGCCATGCCTGTAGGAGAATACCAGAAGTATATGCCTATGTTCACTGGTACAAAGGGAGTAACAGCTGAAGAACACCTTGAATATTTTTACAGTTATGTTGATAACCTGGATATCAGTGAAGATGATGTGTGGATGAGAGTTTTTTTCCAGAGCCTTGATGGAGGAGCTAGAAAGTGGTTTAGAGAACTGGCCCCTAGGTCTATTGCTGATATTGAAGCCTTAGATGATGTATTTTTGAAGCACTGGGGAGATAAAAAGGACTTGCTATATTACCATACTGAGTTTGGTACCCTGAAGAGGGAAAATGGGGAGTCATTTCCTGAATTTAATAAAAGATTCAATCATATGTATAGTAAGATACCAACTGAAGTAAAGCAAACCCCCACCTTGGCCAAGCTTACTTATGCCAACGCTTTTGACTCTGATTTCTGCCTACTCTTAAGAGAAAGAAGATGTGCCACCATAGCTCATATGCAAGATGCATCCCTAGAAGTAGAATATAATATCATGGCTGCCGAAAAGCTCAAAAGTCATGCTGATAGAAGGAGGTAGAGAGGTGAGGCTTCTTCTTCCTCTGCTTCATCATCAGAGCCTAAACTAGAAAAAATGACTAGAATGATAGTCATTGGCTGCTGAAATATTTAAGATGAAGATTGAACATAACTCTGGAAAGACAACGCTACAAAACACATTTGCTCCAAGAAATCCAAATCCATTTAGAAGAGAAAATGAACAGTTGCAAATCATTCAGAGGGGTAAAGAAACAAATGAAGAACAGAAAGTTAAAACTCCTTTTAAAAATGTAGTCATGGAGGAGGAGCAGTTTGAAGAAGAGGTTGAAATTCATTGCATGGAAGATAAAGGCAGTGCTGCCTTTTTGACATTGGCTGCATACGAAGAAGCATTACTCCTGGACCAAACCAGTCAAGAGTGGGATATAGGGGCTGTTCTGCAGACTGGTGAATAGCAAAGACATAATCTGAGGTCTAAAGCAAACAATGCCAAGGAGAATCCTGCCCAAAGAGCTGTTGTCCAAACAGAGTCACAGAATACCAGACAGAGAAGACCAGCAGGTGATCCAGTCATTCTCAAAGCACCAGCTCAAGAGGTAAGAGGTCTTGATAAGTCACCTTCCCCTTTCAACTTTGAAGCAAAAGTTCAGAAGTTAAAGATATCTGTGCCTCTGTTAGAACTTGTAAAGAGTGAAGTGTTTAGGAAGCCTATCCTTGAGGCCCTTGAGCTAGAAGCCACACAAACCTCCACTGACTCTGTCAATTTACAAGATGATAAGCCTTCAGTTGTGCTTAGCCCAATGACTGAACCTATTGATGATAATTCTCCATCTTTTTATGTCTCCTTGACCATTCATGACAAAATCCTCCACAATTTCCTGCTAGACACTAGGGCTAGCCACAATCTGATGCCAAAAGCTGTCATGGAAGAGTTAGGCCTTGATATCACCAGACCATATCATGATTTATTCTCATTTGATTCAAGGAAAGTGAAATGTCTTGGATTGATCAAAGATTTAGCCATTAACCTAACTCAACTACCCATGAAAAGTGTGGTGATGGACATTGTGGTAGCAGATGTCCCTCCTAAGTGAGGCATGTTGTTGTCCAGAGGGTGGATTAAGAGACTAGGTGGGACATTACAGAATGATCTATCTTATGCCACTATCCTAGTTTTTGGAGGGGAAAGTAGGAGATTATGCAGAGAAGCAGAGCTGGCATACATCATCAATGATGAGAAGAACCTTTCCAATCATCCTATATATGCAGTGGACACTGATTTTGGAGCTTGTATTCTCCAAATTGAAGAATCCCAGAAGGCCTCAATATAGCTCAGGAGACAAATAGTTCAGGCTGAGGAAGAGCAAGGAAGTCAAGTTTGGGAGATGTTATTTGACGGAGCATGTTCCAGAGAGACTGCAGGAGTAGGGGTGGTGCTGGTATCTCCAAAACAAGAAAGCACACAGATGTCATTTAAGCTAGGGTTCCAAGTCACCAACAATATAACAGAGTATGAGGCTCTGATATTGGGCCTGAATACAGCAAAAGAAAAAGGAATCAAGAACATAAAGGTGTTTGGAGATGCTCATCTTATCATTCAGCAAGTAAACAAAACATTCAAGTAAAGCCCCCAAGGCTGAAAGCATACAGAGATGAGGTATGGAGACTCAGAGATTCTTTTGATAGTTTTTGTATCTCATATATCCTTGGAGCCAAAAATCAGCTTGCTGATTCCCTCGCTGTGTTTTCTAGCATGTTTATCCCTCCCATGCCTCCCAGACTATTTTATGAAGTCTAAATGAAATACATACCATCCTTACCTGATAATGTCCAACATTGGAAAGTTTTTGAAGATGATGATGAAGTGAATAGGTTCCTGCAAGTCATTGATGAATTCTATGAAATGCAAATTGACCAAGAGAATGAAGCCTTGGAAGAAAATCCCCAATCACAGCTTAGAAATAAAATTGGCAAAGATGGCATTGTCCAACTTCCTAGCAATCATATACCTAAGGGTCTAGTTCCATTAGAAAAGCTGTTTGACTAGAATGATGTGCCTTACAAGGTTGCCCAAAAAGAAAACTAATCTACAGTCTGTAAGCATAATATAGGGAGTCCAAGTCAGCCAAGATGTATAAATCTGTCTACCCATCTGTTTGCTGGCAAAAGTGATGAATACTGCAATTTAATGAAGCAATTTGTTGATGTCTTTGCCTGGGAATGTAGTGACTTGAAAACATATGAGAAAAATATCATCCAGCATAAGATCCCTCTAGAGAAAGACACTATCCCTTTCAAGTAGAAGCTGAGACCCATAAACCCCTTGCTCTTTCCTCTAATTGAAAAAGAAATCAAGAAGTTACTGGCTACCAAAATCATAGTCCCTCTTAGATATTCCAAGTAGGTAGCCAATTTGGTAGTGGTGAGGAAGAAAAGTGGAGAAATCAGACTCTGTGTTGATTTCATAAACATAAACAAATGCTTTAAGAAATACAATTATCCTCTACCCAAGATGGAACATTTGTTGCAGAAGGTCTCGGGAGCCAAAGTGATGTCTTTCCTGGATGGATTTTTAGGGTATAATCAGGTTTCTGTACATCTAGATGACCAAGAGAAGACTACATTCACCACACCTTGGGGCACTTTTATGTATTCCAAGATTCCTTTTGGATTGATGAATGCTGGAGCCACCTTTCAGAGACTTATGGATATAGCATTTGTAGGAGAGAAGGATAAATTTGTCCTTATCTACCTTGATGATATAATAGTGTACTCCAGCAACCATCATGACCACTTGCAGCATTTGAAGAAAGTGTTTCTAAAGTGCATAAGGTTTGGGATTTCAGTCAATATTAAAAAGTCACAATTTGCTCTAGAATAAGGCAAGCTGTTGGGACATGTTGTTTCTATTACAGGTGTCCGGATTGACCCAAAAAGAGTAAAAGAAATACAATCTTTATCTGTCCCGAGATCAAAGAAGGATATCCAGTCCTTTATGGGCAAAATAAACTTTATGAGGAGGTTTATCCCAAATTTTGCAGAACTGGTAAAGCATATTACCTCCATGTTAAGAAAGGGGTCAGAGATCAAATGGACTGAGGCAGCAAGAAGATCTTTTGAGTCCATTAAGAAAGCCATTATGGAAGCTCCCACTCTAAGCAGTCTGTATTACAGCAAGGAGTTCCATATATTTTTGTTTTCCTCTGAAGACACCCTTGCAACAGTTTTATTGCAAGCAGATGAAGAAGGTTCAGAGCATCCAATGGCATTTTTCAGCAAAACATTAAGGGATGTTGAATTGAGATATGATATCATTGAGAAACAAATATATGCTCTTATCAAGTCCTTGAAAGCTTTCAAAGTTTATATTTTGCATTCCAAGATAATTGCATATGTGCCCTCTGCTTCAATAAAAGATGTCTTAACACAGCCTGATGCTGATGGAAGATGGGCTAAATGGATTGCAAAACTAATTGAGTTTAATATAGAACTGAAGCCCACCAAGCTTATCAAAGGTTAGGGCCTTGCCAGACTATTGGCTGAATAAAATTGCAGAACACTGGACATAAATATCATGGGCTCAATTTCAGAAAATAATCAGTAAGAAGAAGAAATAGTTGAACCAGAAAAGAATCAAATGCTGGTCAAAAATCTAGCTTCTTGTGATTGGTACTCTGCAACAATTAAATTCTTGCTGAAGCTAGAAGTTCCTCCAGGCTTAAGCACAAGCCAAGCTAGAACTGTTAAGCTCAAGGTAGCTAAATATTGCATCCACGAAAATCTGCTCTACTGGAGGGACCCATCTAGAATTCTGTTGAGGTGTCTAGACAAAGAACAATCTATAGAGGTTATGCAACAGTTTCATTCTAGCATGTGTGAAGGACACCATTATTGGAAAACTACAGCCCACAAAAGCCTTAGGGATGGGTACTATTGGCCTACCTTATTTTCTGATGCATTTTCATTTCTTAAATCTTGTGACAAGTGCCAAAGATTTGAAGGGAAACAACAATTGAAGTCCCTGCCCTTAAAACCAATACATGCAAATGGCCCTTTTCAGCAATGGGGCTTGGATTTCATTAGAGAAATCAATCCACATTCCAGTGGCCAACACAGATGGATCCTAGTAGCCACTAATTACTTTACTAAGTGGATTGAAGCCAACGCTACCAGAAAAGTTGATCATCATGTGGTCATGAAGTTTTTGATTGAGAATATCTTCACCAGATTTGGTTGCCCACATAACTTAATCACAGAAAATGCAGCATCCTTCAGAGAAAAAGAATTGGTGGATATGTGCAATTCAATGGGCATTAAATTGGTCCATTCCACCTCATACTACCCTCAAGGCAATGGTCTAGTAGAATCTTCCAACAAGAGTTTAACAAGGATAATTAAGAAGTTGTTGGATAACAACAAAAAGAATTGAGATTCTAAGCTCAAATATGCATTGTGGGCTGATAGAGTGACCATTAAGAAATCCACAGGGAATTCTCCATTCAAGCTGGTATATGGTACAAAGGAAATATTCCCAGTTCAACTTACCCTCCCTGTGGCAAAGTTCCTACACCAAAAGCAGAGTGAGGAAGAAGATATGGCAAAAAGGATCACTGATTTAGCAGAGATACATCAAATCTGAGAACAACTGGTTGAAAAGTCTACAACACATCAGAAGAAGATCAAGGATGCTTTTGACAGAAGGACAAAAGTAGATAATTTTCAGGTTGGAGACTTGGTTCTGAAGTGGGATGCACTGAAAGAGAAGAAAGGTAACCATGGGAAGTTTGATGCTTTCTGGACAGGGCCTTTTATTATTTCTCAGATCCAAGGGAACAATACCTTCTTACTGCAAAGTATGGGAGGAGAAGCAACTTTTGATGGCCAAGTTAATGGGCGTTTTCTGAAAATTTATGTGGTTTAAGGTTTCTAAGCCTTAAAGTTGTAAATATGTTATTGTATCAGTTTTAGTGTAGGATCAATTAGACTCCATGCCCAATGAAACACTACGAATTTTGCTAATTTGTTTTCATCGGAAAGGCATTGATCTACAGGTTCTTGAGACCTCATAGGGAGGATCTCATCCCCAGAAGGAGCCATTGTTAGCTCTGCTACATGTCTTGAAATTTGGAGGACCAAATACAAGCTTGGCCGTGTGTTATTCTCAGAGGTAGCTCACAGTAGTCTGTTTCTCTCTTCTCCTTTATTCTCCTTACACTCTTTTAACCCCCCGCCATCTCTGTTTTCCTCCAAAACTCGGCATAAGCCCCTATTTCGTCAAGCCCCTGGGCGCTAAGTTTTAAACCCATATAACCGTGTGCTTTTACTAAACCCATAACCTACTGTTTCCCTGTCACATCAAACGAAACTTGTGTGATCAAACCCACTCCGTCTGATCAACTTCGCCATGATAGGATGACATTCGGTCCTCTTGTGCCCGCGAACTGCCTGCATGTTAACTTGTGATCAAAGCGGTTTTTGTCATGTCCCATCTGCGACGTGTCATGAAATGATTGTGATCATGAGCCCTCGTACGATTACCACTCACCCACCAAAATCGGTGTGATCAATACTGCTTACCGCCAAAGCCGTAGTCCCCGCTTATTAACCTCCGCACATCTCTTCTTCCCAATAACCGTTGGATCTGTCTGCCTGAGATCCAACTGCTCATGATTGTCTGCTCCCATTTCCTCCCGATACCTCCTGCTGAGCTATATCTGCCGTCCATCTATGCAATCCAACAACCAATGTCTCTCCTCCACCCTACTCATACATCCGCCATGCAGTCCACTCACCCTGATCATGCCATGCACTCGAAGGATGAAGGCGACCATCTACCTGTACCTGGTGTATTTCCTCCTCAACCACTATATTCAAGAAACAATAGGGCTGAGAAGGAAAAGGATGTGCCTCAAGTAGATCGGTGCATTTAATAGTTATGGAACTTCTTCCATATAACACTCCACCTGCTCGAGAAGTACAACAGAGCATCCAAGAAGATCAAATTTTTCCACTAAAGTAGGCATATTGTACCAAAGACACTAACAAACAGTTAAAGCGGTTGGTGGTCAATTATGAGCCCTCCACGCCTAGAATAATAGAATATATTTGTAATGAAACTCTATATATACTGAGAAAACAAATGTAATCAGGGTTGATGGTTATTGTTTTGATGTAAGGTTCAACTTCTGGAGACTGTAACTGCTTTGATACTTGTAGCGTCTCATCTTCATTTTTAGATAATACAAGCTTCTTTTGCTGTTAATTGCTCACTTTCCACTTCTATTCTATTCTAGGTTGTGCCTGTTATGCAGTTTTCTTGAACTCTTGATGTTTAGCATTAGAGGAGTTATCATCCTACCTCTGTGTTAAAATCTTGTATGTATCAGTGAATGTGTTATTCAGGTTTTTGTTTACCTAGTGACAGAGAGTTGTCAACCTGTCTGTGCATTAGGAAATAGATTTGCAGACCTCTTTACTAGTTGTAGCCGACCATCACATGGTCTTGTGCATCTGTTGGTGTGGTCAGTATTCTCCATATGCACCCAATCTCTAAACTGTGAGTAATTGGTGGTTTAAAGCCTTGTAGTTTGGGGGTGTTCACACATGTCTGGAGTCAAGCAAAGTAGGAGTGGTTATCTAGCTTGAACAAGCATCATTCCTTCCATTCATCCATTTCCAACATTATGTTGAGTTTGTAATGTTCTCGAGCATCTCTGAGATACAACCTAGGAGAGTTTCTTGGGGTGATAACATTTATATTTCTCGGATACTCTACTCAAAGTAAAAGATACAAGTGTTAAAAAAAAGGGACTCTTAGGTCCCTATATTACTAGTTTAACCCCTTATTGTTATTAATATAGCCCCCTTATTATATTTTTGTGCCCATATATTTCCCATATTGTTATTATTGTGCCCCATAGAAGCCCACTATTGTTATTATTGTGACCTTACATTATTATTGTTATCTCGGCTCTCATTATATTATGTCCCCTTAGACTTCTATATATAAAAAGGAGGTCTTGTCATTTGCATCATCCAAGAATTGTTCATTTGTGTAATGTAAAGGAGGTTGCCCCCTGAAAGAGGCTAAATTCTAAGGCGTTGATCTATCTTTTCTATCTTTTTGTGAGATGGTTTCATAACATTTGGTATCAGAGCTTTGGATTCTAGGGTTTCGCTGCTCCAAACAGGTCATTCTGGCATTTTCGCTATCACCTTTTTTCTTCGATGTTTCAGAAGATAAAAAACAAAACCCATTTGAGATGAAATATCGTTAAACCTCGGGTCCAAATTTCAGATCTTGTCTCACTATATTTTCGGAGATATGATTTGAGGAAGTTAGGGTTTTTGCAAGCTCTAGAATTTCATCTAAAACAGGTCATCGTGGAATTTTCGCTATAACTTTGTCACTATGAAGTTTCAAAAGAGAAACAAAAAACCCATTTGAGACGACATTGGTCTGAACCTCGGGTCTGAATTTAAGATATTGTCTCACTATGTTTTCGGATATATGATCTAAGGAAGTTGGGGTCTTTGCAGACTTCGGAATTACATCCTAAATAGGTGACCTTGGGAAAATCGTCATAACTTTCTCTATGAGCATCAGATTGAAAATTCATAAGAAATTATAGAAAGAGGACATACTGTATTTTGTTTTGGTATAATTTTTAGAACCTAAGGTTGAAACAATGACAGGTGGCATGTCGTACAAGTTCACTCTACTGAACTAGTCTATAATTAGGTCATTGCAGGAGATTGGACATAAATGTTTCTTTGATAATCCAATTGTGATCAGAATTGTGGAGTTAGAAAGAGGACTCAAAGGGATATTACAGGCCAAAAGTTTAGAACTTAGAGACCTGAAATTGTAGAGTTACAATCATTTCAAGGTCCAGCTCCTAAAATCAAGAAAAAGCAGGATGAGGAAGTTTGATGGCAAGGATCCGGTAAATTGGATACAACAGATGGAGAAATATTTTGATCTACATGGTGTATCACTGTTACAAAAGGTACGTATTATGTCTAATTAATTATAACCGAATCAATTTTTATGGTATAAAGGTCTTTGTTCTCGTAAACCACTTGTTACATGGTCAATTTTAACGGAGGAAATGATAGCACATTATGAGGACACAAAGAGAAACACCTTCTTTAGTCAATTGATAAATCTCAAACAAAAGTGTTCAATGGTAAAGAACATTGAGGACTTTCAAAAATTGAATATAAGGGAAAATGATATTCCATAGAAGTAGAGGATTGATGTCTCCATAGGGAGTTTAAAGGATAACATTCAACATGAGCTTCATCTTTGGGAACTTGATTCATTGGAGAAGGTACTCAGGTTGGCAAGAAAAGTGGAAAGAAAAGTTATGGCAGCAAAGAAGTCTACCCCTCATAACTATAAAGATGGAAGTGTTGTTTCTCCTAGCCTTCCACAACCTACAAGGTTGACAGCATAACAATTGTAAGAAAAAAGAGCAAAAGGACTTTGTTACAATTGTGATAACAAATACATTAAAGGTCATAAGTGTGCTGAGAAGAAATTATTTTACATAGATTATGAAGAGGGGGAAGAAAAGGATCTAGGAACATCAAAAGAAGAGGATATACACCAGGAACCAACCCTAAGGAAAGAAGAAATGAATCTAACCATATCTTGTAAGCATTGGCAAGACTTACCACTCCTCAAACTCTCAAGATAGAAGGAAATATCAAGAAGAAAAAGGTTCAAGAAGTGAAAGATCACATCGAGAAAGAAGAAATGAATCTGACCATATCTTGTAATGCATTGGCCATAATTACCACTCCTCAAACTATCAAGATAAAAGGACATATCAAGAAGAAAAATGTTCAAGAAGTGAAAGATCACATCGAGCGTCAAGAAATGAATCTGACCATATCTTGTAATGCATTGGAAGAGACTACCACTCCTCAAACTATCAATATAGAAGGACATATCAAGAAGAAAAAGGGAATAGTGTTGATTAATTTGGGTAGTACCCATAATTTTATTCATTGTAAGATAGCCAAGGAATTGAATTGCTTCCTATATCTAGCACTAGAGTGTCAAGTGATGGTTGCAAGTGGAGGAACCATGAATTTCTCTGAAAAGTGCCATAATATCAAGCTATCCTTGGGAGAATATGTATTGAATAGCCCAATGCTTTCCATTCCAATGGGTGGTGCTGATGTTTTACTAGGAGTCCAATGGCTACAATCTTTGGGTATGACAGATTTTAATTTTCAATAACTTTTCTTGAAATTTTTTTGGGAAGGAAAGGAAGCTGAATTGAGGGGTATCGAAGGGAAATTGGGAAAGATAATCAACTCTAACAGCATGACAAAGCTTCTAAATAAAGAACAATGAGGTGTAATTTCACAGTAATGTTCACTAGAGGATCCCACATCGAAATCACCTATTTCTCCAGATCTCCAAAACGTTTTGGACAATCATTCCAAGGTATTTGAGACTCCCAAAGGCCTCCCACCTATTCGTGATCATGATCATGCTATTCATTTTATTCTAGGAAGTGTTCCTCCAAAAATCAGGTCTTACAAATATCCATATGCCCAAAGGAGTGGGAACTCATTGAAAAGTTGTAAAAGATCCCACTTCAAACAATATTGCGAGAACTTAACAAGGAAGGAAAAATCATGTTGGAACCTGAAGCAGTCACTAAACCGAGAAATCGACAGCTACAAAATAGATCAATTTCAGAGTATCTCATCAAGTGGAAGAACTTACCCATTGAATATTCCACATGGGAGGATGATAATTTTATACAAAAGCATCCAGAACTATTCAAGCATTGAGGAAAACACTTTTTAAAGGAGAGGGGCCTGTTAGGTCCCTATACTACTAGTTTAACCCCTTATTGTTATTAGTACAATCGCCTTATTATATTTTTGTGCCCATCTAGTCCCCGTATTGTTATTATTGTGCCCCATAGAAGCCCACTATTGTTATTATTGTGCCCTTACATTATTATTGCTATGTCAGCTCTGATTATATTATGTCCCCTTATAGTCCTATATATAGAAAGAAGGTCTTGTCATTTGTATCATCCAAGAATTATTCATTTGTGTAATGTAAAGGAGGTTGCCCCCTTGAAGAGACTGAATTCTAAAGTGTTGATCTATCTTTTCTATATTTTTGTGAGCTGGTTTCATAACAGAGACAAAGAGGGATTAGGACTGCATTGATGTAGTAGTAGATGAAATAGCTCCATAAAATGAGTTCTCCAAAAGAAACATGAATTCAGATGGAGAAGAGAGTTCAACCATTAGGTCCTCAAATCATGGAGAAACAAAGTTAGATAATGAAGATGTAGAAACGAGAAAGCTTGAAGGCCCAAAACAACTTTGAGGTATGTATAAAAAGAACATCCTGAGAGTCAAATTCTTGGAGATTAAATACTTGGTGTTCAAACTAGGAGGACATTTGTTGGAAGTACAAGTTGTGTAAATATTGCTCTATTATCTGAGGTTGAGCCTAAAAATCTCAGTTAGGCAAGTGAGGAAAAGTCCTGGATGAGACCTATGAATGAAGAACTTGACCAAATTGAGAAGAATGACACTTGGGAGCTTGTTCAAAGACACAAAAAGAAAAATTTCATAGGAACAAAATGGTTCTTCAAAAATAAGCTAAATGAGCAGGGTCAAGTAATCAAGAATAAGGCTCTATTTGTCTACAAAGGGTATAATCAGATAGAGGGGATAGATTTTGAGGAAACCTTTGCACCAGTAGCTATACTAGAAGCTATCAAAATGTTTATTTCCTTTTCCAGTCATAAAAACATCAAGGTATATTAGATGGATGTGAAGCCAACATTTCTCAAGTTGGAAGAAGAAGTTTATATTGAGCAGCTAGAGGGATTCATGCTCACTGAAAATGAAGGGTTTGTATGAAAACTAAAAAAGGGCTTATACAGACTCAAATAAGAACCCAGAGCTTGGTACGCATGACTGGATCGATACCTTCAACAACAAGGCTTCAAGAGGGGCATTGTAGACAACAATCTGTATATAAAATATGAAGATGATCATCTACTAATTGTGGTAGTGTATGTGGACATCATAATCTTTTGTATTGATCTAGAATGGTTGGGAAGTTACTTTAAAAACTGTTATCAAAGAAATTTTGAGATGTCCATTACAGGAGAACTATCCTTTTTCTTAGGACAACAAATTTCTCAATAAATAGATGGTTTATTTATCTCCCAATCCAAATATCTATGAGAAACTCTTAAGAAATTTGGACTAGAAAATTGCAAGCCAGTTAGAAACCCCATGGTGATAGGTTGTAAGTTATGCAAGGAAGATGAGACATCATTGGTTAATTAGACTGTATACAGATCAATGATAGTAAGCTTGTTATATCTCACAATATCTAGACTAGATATAATGTAAGCAGTTGACCTGGTAGCTAGATTTCAAGCCAGCCCCTATGAAAGTTATGTCCTTGTTGTCAAAAGGATCTTCAAATATCTACAAGGAATAATTTACTATGGGCTATGGTATGCTAGGAGTAGATATTTCAAATTGAGGACCTATACTGATGTTGATTGGGCTCACAGTATTGACGATAGAAAGAGCACCTATGGTGCAACATTATTCTTGGGAGATTACTTAGTATCTTGGGTAAGTAAGAAATAAGACTCCATATCTGTATCAAATGCAAAAGTAAAATATATTGTAGCTGCCACTTGCTACTCACAAATTCTAAGGATGAAGTAGATCATGAAGGAAATTAAGGTAGAGTTGACTGATCCAATTCCCATCGTGTGTGACAACACCAGTGTTATTAGCATTTATAGGAATCCTATCATGCACTCAAATACCAAGCACATTCCTATCACGTTTCGTTTCTTAAGAACAACTTGCAAATATCTTTACTAAGCCCCTTGTAAGAGATCCCTTTATATATCTTCAGAACTAGATAGGAGTTGTGACTCCTCCTCCCAAATGAATCAATTATAATGTGTGTTGGAAGCTACTTAGCGTGTGGGATTAATTGAAGAGTAAGTTGCAGTGGTTCAGGGGGAGTTTTCATGAGAATCCTTTGTCATTCATGCCAAAGGGGGAGAAGATTACTGGCATAGGAGAAGGACAACGATGAAGAATACCATGCCTAGTTTTAGGGGGAGCTTACAATGTTTCCATTAATGCCAAAGGGGGGATTTGTTGGAAAATTTTAATTATATGAGTGGTTGCGGGCACTTGGTATGTTAGCATTGATGTCAACTAAACTAACATTGGGATGAGGGGCAACAAATGTTGGTAATGTGGAGAATCATCATAGTAGCATGTTTATTGAAGAAGCCATAAAATGATGACTATGATGGTTGGGAGTTCTACACTTTGGAGCCAGTATTGGTGAAACATATCACCTTAGAAGTAGGCGAAACCCACTTAGATGGAAAGAGCTTGGAAAAATATTTCTAGTGATATGTGGAAGATTGAAAATGGCTTCCTAGATCCAAAGATAGAGCCAGTCAAATTTTGGTGACCTTAAGTTCATGATAATAGGGTTAAAGGGTGATTGAAGGAGTCTTGGTGCATAGACAAAGTTGGAAACAGTACAAAAATAGATGGAAAATCCTAGCAAAGTGGCCAAAAGGAGTTTTGGGTGGGCATGACATGGACAATGCAGTAGTGAGAAGATTTTTGTTTCGGCTCAAGTAGATCCCACTAACAGATTTACCCTGACGGAATGGTATTGGCACACAAATTAAATCATCGATATGAATGGAGCAAGATGATGAGGAGTGGCAGCAAAGAAACATGATTCGTAGTGGAGGGCCCACTTGATAGTTTGGTCTGGTGCAGGTAGCCTGACAATATAGCCCTGAAAAAGCCTTAAGGCTTACAAAGAGAAAGTGTCAGGAGATAAGGTGCTATGACACGAAGACAAAGCATTGGCCAATAATGACTTGAGCAGGAGATCCCCATTGGGACAAGTCATCCCTATGGGGCCTTTGATCCGTGCTGTTTATGAAGGGGTACAACTAGAATGCACTCAGTAGTGGGAGTCAGGACATGTTGGCATTAACAGGCAGACAGTCAATGACCAATAAGGAGGGATTTGGGAGGACCCCACAAAAAACATCATCCCACAAGGCTCATCCCAGAGGATTGAAAAGGGGAAACAAAATGGAAGCACCAGGAGATAGGCATTGGGCCATAGGGAAACATTACAGAAACACTTGAGATGACATCCTTGTTAGGGTTGGTGATCATAGGAAGTGGTTTCCCAAACCACTGATTGCATAGATAAACAACGGAGAACAATTTCAGGACACTCCTCCTAATAACACAAATCATAATGAAGTTGTTTTGAGGGAAAAATTCTTGAACTTGGTGGTTTTTTATTAACAAAGGAAATTGCTCACAAAACCAAGGTCTCAGGGATTCTTTCTCTCTCATCCAGTAGGACATGTGGCAACATGCAATTGGCCTAGACATTGGAGGGTGATGATGTCATCACCATCCAATCAGAGCATGACATGTGGCAGGTATATTTGGTATTTTTTAGCAGCTAAATGGTCCATATCTGGGTGACACGTGTCATCAATCGTTGGTCAAAATGTAGAATAAATGATTTCATTTTGATCTCATATTGGTGGATATTGTGTGCAAATAAATGTGCTGAAAGGAGCCCACCATGGATCGAATGCACTTTATCTAGTATGTGATCCTTGGAGGCTAAAAATAGTTTATCCCTTTGATCCAATCAATGCAACATTTTGATTCCCCAAATACCTGAATGTCATTGATGTTCATCCATAGTGACGAGTAAAGGAAACCCTAGAGCACTATAATTTCTACCCGGTTATTGGTGCCCCTACCACCTTCGCACTAGAAATGAAAGTAGTGCCCTGGTTCCCTAACAATAAGAGCTTTGCATCCACATTTAGTAATGTTGCATGTGCCATCAAAGAATCCAACAAGATACTTCCTCCAAATATCTTGGGAGATGAATTTTCTTCTTTTGATCTCTTACTTTATGGGGCCTATCTCTTAATAATATGCAGTTATAGCTAAGGCAGTTTGTTTGATTTCCACCTTCTTATGTTCAAAAATCTTGTTCCCACATATCCATATGCCCCATATAATATAAAAAAGGTAGGGAACATAACTCTTGATTAATATTAAACCATAATTTGAAACATGCCTCCAAGTTGAGGTGCGTCCAGTGTCCATCAATCTGAAATATGTGCAATACAGTATGCCAAATTTCTATAGCTATAGTGAAATTGATAAGGAGATGTGAAACATCCTCCGAGTAAAGTGAACAAAGTGAGGAGATTCTCGGTCCCAAGAAGCCTCTATGAGTGAGATTACTCTAGGTGAGTATTTTATCATGGAGGGCCAACCATCCAAAACATTTGAGTTTTAATGGCAGCCCCCATCTCCAAATATTATGCAGCAAATTAGGAACCTCAGTAATTGTAAATGGGTTGGTGATATGTTTGTATATATCATGAACCACGATTTGTCTCTAGGAAGTGTTCCCTTCCTAGGTGATCATGAGTCTCATCAATGAAATAGATTGCAGCAGCCACTACCTGTCTAATATAGAGGTTCCATTATGTAGCCAATGAACCTGTAAGATCTATTTTCTATGCTTGATACCAAGACTAAATATGAGGAGAGGAGAACCTATGAGAGATGTTGTGAGAGAAATGAAACATACCTCTACCATGAAGATGTTGTAGAAGAGGAGTAGATAGTGTGTGTGTGGCCATAAGACCTTTTACGATGTCTAAGCCAACCGTCATCGTATTTCCATTACCCACCTCTTAGCAAAGTACCACGAAAATCCAATGTTGGTTTCTCATCATGCATCACCAAATATATGAGGAGGAAGGTGTGATATTGGCTCCATATTGAATCCATTCCTCTAAGTCCTTGTAAGCCATGTATTTTCAGTGAATTATAAGTGAATCGATGCCACAATCAATTAAATCTCTCTACAAACGTTTGCAGATAAGATCATAGTTGAAAGATAGTGTATCGAGAATCCCCCATCCCCCACTATTAGTACCTTTGGAAAGAGTAGCTAGAAGGGAAAGATGGAAGTTTTTATGGTTACTGATACTAAACCATATAAAGCTAGTAAGAATGCCATCGATCTTTTTAATAATGGCCATTGGCAACATGTAAAGGTTTATAAAGAAAAAGAGATGGACTATAGAATATATTTTATCAATTTTAGTCTACCCCCATGGTCATCCATCTATGGGACCAATCATTAATTATATTCTTAATTTTTGCAATAATCCATCCCCAATCTATTATCTGGTAACAATTCGACTTAGTATGAAAACCTAGGTAGGTCAAAAACTAGAGTCCATAGGCCGGGTTGTGATCCCAAAAAGTTGGTATACTTTTTCAACCTCGCTTTCATTCTCAAAATCCGTTATCAGTTCTAATTTTTTAGAGCTCATAATTAGGCCAGAAGTAGATTCGAAGGATACAAGGATGTGAAGAAAGAATTTCCACTTTGAGATGGAAATAACATCTCTGAAAAGTAAGTCATCAACAAACATATAGTGCATGACCATTACTTGGTGAGTCATTTTAATTCCATTGATTAGTCCCCTGTCCCTATAGTCAATAATGCTCTGGCTAAGCACTTAGATGACTAGTATGAAAAGAAAAGGACATAATGTGAACCATTGTCACAAACCTCAGTGTGCTTTGAAAAAAATAAGTAGGAGCTTCGTTGATAATAATTGAAAAAATAGTAGAATTCACACGTCATGTTCTAGATGGCATTCTGGTGTGAAATTCCTATTTTGAAAAGGATTAAACATAGAAAATCCCTATCTACATAGTAAAAATCCTTGTTGATATCAATTTTCCTTAGAAATGATATTTTCCTTCTTACCTTGATAGTATGCAAACATTCTTGAGTGGTAGCTACCGCATCCTAAATCTATTTCCCCTCAAGAAACCTGAATTGTTCCGAACAAATGTGATCTGTCAACTACATTTTTAGCCTAACCACAAGGAGTTTGGAGTTAACCTTATAAACAACATTTCAGAGAGATATATGCCGATAGTCTCGAAAAGTGATAGGGTTTTTTTATATTGGGAATGAGTGCAATAAAAATAGAATTTAAGGAACCAAAGACATATCCTTTTACCCTTGATTCTTCCACCACATCCAATAGGTATTTGGCCATGATGTCAAAGAAATGAAAATATAGCTCGATCACCCATCCATTGGGACCAGGACTCTTGTCCTTGTCACATGCATGTAGAACACTGTGGATTTTATCAATCATAGTAGGTTAGCCCATGATCCTATTCTCTTCTTCCTGTACCATCCTCGGCATATTACTAATAAAATCCATTTTGTCCTGATAAGAATGGACCCTATTTCTATAGGGATTAATGCACTGGTGTTTGGTGATGTAGAAAAACCTCAAGTATCTTCCCAGGATCCTTGGCAGACAGTTAGATTAGCTACAACTGTCACAAAGATACATGCATATCTATGTTTAACAAATGAATATTAAAGCGAGAAGGACTTATTACCTCGAGTGGTAGTGTGGTGTTGCTGGAGAAAGCAATGCAGCTAGGCGAAAGACCCTTGAGACAGCTCCATATTAAAACCTGCACATAGAAAAGACAAGCATAATATCACAACATAAAACCGTGATAAACAAATGCATGAACATATAAAAGATATATTGTTGCATATAACTAACCCACTCATGCTAGAGGATATTAGATAAACATATAAACAAGTTATACTACCAACATCATGGAATGGACAACACAACTATAGTTCTATATTGATGTAGAAAGAGTGATTACAACCATCAGTTGCATCAACCTTCCGTTTCCCCTCTAGCTCATCTCTTTCTCTCTCTTGTTAATCTCTTCTGATGCCTTAGTCTGAGACTCTACTCGATAGTCAAATAGGCATTCCTTTCAAATGTTTCAACCTCCTTCACAATGGCCCAAGCCTTGCATATATAGCATGTAGGGTTAGGGTTGCCAAATCCTTCATGAGTTCCATTAGGCAAAGGCAGTGATGTTTTCATGCCTTAGTGTTCTTTCCTGTTTGCATAGTCCATTAGGAATTAGTAATTACCCCAAATAGATTGAGTTTCTGATGTTTCCTTGCTTTTATGAGCTGACATAGGAGAGAATCTAGGGATATTTTCTCAGTAAATTCGCTCCTTTGACCCATAGAAACTGATGTAGGGTCACTAATGTTGTTCTCAAGGTAACAAGTATAGTTACCCTAGGCACTAATGCACCCTTAGGCTTGATGAGAAGCTTTATAAAGCAGGTTGATAGTGTCTAGACATCGTTAGCTTGACAACTGGGCCTGTGAACTTGGTCAATCCTTCAGTAATCGTGTCTTTATCCTCTAAGATGATGAGGAGGTCATTTTCCTGTATAACAGATGCCCCTTAAAATGTGAGATCAGAGGCTGCGATGATGGCTGAAATACTTTATATTTAATTGTCCTTTTCTTTGGAAGAAAAAGAGAGAGAGGATTGGAACTTCGGGTGGTATGTGAAACCTGATACAACAATATATATAAAACAACTAAAATCATGTCCTGAGTCGGGCATTCCCATGCTCAGTAGCTATGTCAGAGATATTTTCTCATAAAAGAGATACGACGATGGTGGCCACTAATAAGAACAATGTGGAACCTATGTCATAATAGGATCATTCTGATGAGATGTCTCCAAAAAACAATAAATGCAACTTGGGAGAGGAAACAAGGCTAAGTGATGCAAGCCTCTACCTAAGGTCTTGATTTCCGCTTCACCGAACAACATAGATCCATACATGTGAAAATAGGAATTGATGTCTAACATGCATGAAATCATCTGATTACTAGCCAATAATGGAGACTATTAACAAATGCAAGGATGGCCACCGATAATGGTGACAGTCTCCAAGATGCACAGTACAATTTAGCTAGAATTATTTAACCAGGAGCCAATAATGAAAACTAATGATCAAACATAAGGTGACCTGCCACTGATGTCTGCAAGTACCAAGGCACTTAAGTGTTTCTAGATCTTCTTCCTAGATAGAGTGTTGAAGTCAATAGGAAGAGACCTATCGAAAGGTAGGCAATAAGGTGTCCTACATCAGTCGACATGAAACACAACAAGAATGATTTTTTTTTGAGGAATCTTTTGAGCATTGGGTCAAAGTAACAAAGGGCATGATGGTAGGATATGCTTGATGGGTTGATGGAGGAAACAAAAGATATAGGTTTTCCCTTGAAAAATAGAAGGCATGACAATGGTTTTAACCATGAAGCACTAGACTCATGAACACCAAAGAGTGTTAGGATAGAGAGATGCAAGAACATCTGGGTCTATAGGCTAAACTCATAGGATGGTAAGATTCATATTGAGAGGTCTTCATAAGAAAGGTTTATCTGAGGGAGTGCCATGTTCAAGGGAGTGACTGCTGCCAAAAAACTCTTTCAAAATATGGAACATAATGCAGTTGTATTATCAACTTTCCCCATATGATTAGTTTAGTGAGTCTAGATGGGTAAACTCATCGATCTTTTCATGTTCTAAGAGTTTGAAAAGGACCGTAAAAAGAGCGACTCTATACCCTATATGATTAGTTTAATGAGTCCAGAAAGGAAAACATGTCGATCTTTTCATGTTTTAAAAGTATGAAAAGGATCGTAAAAAATAGCAACTTTATTCCTCATCTATGTAATTTAATGAGTCCAGAAGAGACAGCTCAGTGGTATTTTTGTAATTGGAGAGTCTGAAAAGATCGTAAAGAATGACTCCAAGGTGGTCCCTTTGTCATAGTTGTTAACTGGGTGTGACAAAAGTTTAATAGTATAGCTGGAACGGTTCCTTTTCCGTGAGTTAATCTACTGAGTCCAGATAAAGAGAAACCTATGCTCAATAGATGTCTACCTCATTTAGTTACGAGTACAAGGAGACGGAGTAAACTCGATTTTCGTCGTGAAATTTTAATGAGTCATGCAACAACAAACTCAATACCTTCATCGAATTTTAATGAGTCAAATGAAGAAAACTCAAGGTATATTTTTCATTTTAGTGAGCGAGGAAAACGAGGTAAAATAACTGCTCATTCCTTCTTCTTAGATTTAATGAGCCCGAAGAATAGAAAAACTCAAGCATTTTTCAATTTAAGAGCAAGAAGTAGTCCCAAAAAAGAAAGCGCTCATATCGTCGTCTTAAGTGTTTAATGAGCCCAATGACAAAAAATCTGGGTTTTTTCAATTTAACGAGCTAGAAACGTTCCTAAAAAGAATGCTCGAAGCTTCTTCATAAGTTTTTAACGAGGCTGAAGAAGGAACTCAGGGTTTTTCTGATTTTATGAACAAGAAGAAAGTCCCAAAAAAAATGCTCAATCAATCTTTTTCAGTTTAATGAGCTAGATAAAGAGAAAAAAAGTTGCTCGGATAATCATCGTAAGTGTTTAACGAGCCCGAAGATGAAAAACTTTGGGATTTTTCAGTTTTAGAGCGAGAAATATCCCATAAAAGAAATCACTCATAGAGAATCGCATATGGTCATTTCTGTCGTTCAATCCTGGAAATTTGTTCATCAAAACATGAGAAATTTATGCCAATATGGGGTCATGGCGCATGATAATTATCATTGGAAATGGACTAATTATACTTTAATGACTTCAATTAAGATAATTCATGTCTCCAAAGTGACAATAAGTGAGTTCTTGTGCCTCCACTTTCACCATTTGCATCATTTGAGAGCTGTGAGAGTGTTTTGGAGCTAGAGAGGAGCAAATTTTCCACGGACGATTGTGGGAGATCCGAGCAACCATTCGACGAGATGTTAGTCCCAGGTAGATGCCAAAACCTTGATATTTCATTATCAAACCTTTTCTGTCAGTTTTTGGGGTTATTTTTTGGAGAAATGGGGAGCCCTAGTTCCTTAATTACACTTAAGGCCCCCTACCAGGCCTATAGGGAATGTTAAATACCCTTTACGACCTATTGGAGGGCATTAATCCTCCTTGTATATCACTGGGGGGTTTTAGTGCATGAGGGCGCACCACAAAACCCTAGGCAATGATTTAATAAGCAATTTTACCTCACTTGCACTGATTTTTGGGTTGATTTGTGCAAGTTTTGAGCCATTATGACTAGTCTATGGGGAGAACGGGCCCATGACCGAAAAAAATTATTGATGCAAAATGATCCTACTTGCATACTTGAATTGCATTGCTATGGGTTGATGAAGTATGCTAAGTTGGAGTTGATGAAAGGTCAGGAGGACCTTTTGAGTTGAATTATTCAGTGTTGGGATGAACACGAGCAAGTGTTCAGGATTGGAGATCATGAGTTCACCGTTGACCGAGATGATATATATTACTTAACCAATTTGTCATGCAGAGGAGCACAGGAAAAACTAACTGGGAGTAGGCCTGATCCTCAATCCACCCTAGAGTTGGTTCAAGCTTACTGTATCCTTGAGAGTGGACTCATCAGCAATAGAGTCCCTATGGAGAGGATTAGGTCCAGATTTATGAGGGCCATTTTATGGTTGATTGTGTGTTTGGCAGGGTCGAAGAGTCCCCACGTTGCAACAAAGGCCCAATTGTTGCTTGTAATTGATTGTGTCACGACACATATATTCAACTGGTACGCGGTAGTGATTTGTCAGTTAAAGGCATAATTGACCGCATGCAAGACTCGAACCCAATAGAGTTTTGGGTATGACACTCTCATTATCTTATTCATAATTGAGAGGGTACCTGTGATGCGCTTGTGGATGAGCTTAGGTCCCCTTGATCCAAGGGAGCCTAGACAGGGGCGATGGGCATCACTTGATCCTCTCACAGGAGGAGGACCTATCCAACATTTTTTCGAAGAATATTTCTTCGAATGGCTTAGTGGAAATATTGTGATGATTGATGACTATGCCTATGAGGGCATGAACTTCACCGGTGACCTTGACTTGATTCTTTCTCCTGGAACAAACTGGGGGCCTCAAGGTAAGAATGATTTTGAAAGTACCTAAAGTATTTTTAAATTTTTTAATGTTTATGTTATGTTTTTTATTTTATTTTATGGGTGAACGAGTACTGACATGAAGCTTTTTTCTTGACACAGATGTGGCACTAGTATGACCTGTAGGTGAACCTCACCAAGTGAGGCAAGGAGGTCAACTACCTGATGGGGGGGTGATGCTGACAATCTTCACGAGGTTCTGAGGAACCTGGAGGGCTTGAGCATAGGTGTGGCCCCCCTTCCTATGAGGGAAATCCTTGTTCATATGAAGTGGCACACAGTCGATGCACCTGAGCAATTTTTGGTTCCTCTGCGGAGGATAGCTAAAGCAGTGTTATCATTTCATGAGTAGTAGGCTCTATTAGCAGACACTTTGGTATAGCAAGCGGGTGTTTATAGCAAGGCTTAGTAGCCATTTTATACTTAAAACACTCAAGTTTTGACCATTAGCTTGGGGGTAGTAGGAGGATGATTGATATATCTACAGATATTTTGGTATTTTATGATGTAATTTTTTTTAAGTGTTTTTGTAAATCTTTAGCTATGTAAATATTTACTTTCATACATGTATATATAGTGAATGAGACAGATGCCAATCTAACACATAGTTTTCAAATGAATCAACAACTGTATGAAATTCTCTAGGAATGTGTTCATATGTGATAACCTCAAATTGATGTTCCAAGAGTTGTACCCTTAAATAATGACGTAATAAGATTGGGTTACGAACATGATAATGACTTGTCAGTTGCATAACAATGAGCTGAAAGTCTAACCTAATCACCATATTAGAGATGTCCCTTGATGATGCTTTAGGGAGAAGTGAAATTATGGACATGTACTCAGTAATATTGTTGGTGGAAGTACTAAGAAAGAATCCCCCGGAACAAAATAGTTCCGACTTAGGTGTGTAAATGACCTAGACAATTGATGCAATGTGTTGTGTGTGACGACTAGCAGCATTTGCGTATCCTACCGATGCTAAGGGTAATGAAGGCATCTACATTATGAGAAATATGTATGAGACATATTTCAATAAATACCAAAAAATCCATTTGCATAAAAAAGAAGAAAAACTTATAAATACATAAAATTACAAAGCACATGCCTAGTGCAGTACTATGCATAATACTTTTTTAGATAGAGCCCATTTCAGGGGTCAGTGAGAGAGACTCCTTCCTAGTCCTAAAGTTCATATGCCCCTTTCGAGAGGGATTTCTTAATGAAATATGGACCGAGCCATAAGGGTTGAAGTGTTCCTACCCCCAAGAGGTCATGTTTTTTATCATAGAGTAAAACAAGATCTCCCTCTTGGTAAGAACGAGGCTTGACCTTTTTGTCATACTGGGCTTTGACCTGGTGCTTGTGGGCTTCGAGTGCCAATTTGACATCTTGATGGGTTTCATCCAGTTGATTTAGGTATAGAAGGTTCTCTTCTTCGACAGTAGTGCCGAGCAAGAGTTCAACGATGATTTGTAAGGAAGAAATTTGACACTCGATTGGTAAAACTGCTTCCAGGCCATAAGCTAGTTGAAAATGTGTGAAGCCTATAATAGTTTTAATTGAATTTCGGTATGCCCATGGCACAGGATATAACATTCAATGCCTGTGGGTTTTATGATTCCCTACTAACCTACGAATCATGGTTTTTAAGACACCATTGATGGCCTCTACTTGACCATTAGCTTGGGGGTATTAGGAGAATGATTGATCTTGGCGAAAAACTAGCAGTGATGTTAAGTCATACATCATGTGATTCTGATAATCAGATCCATGTTTTGTAACGATTGTGTGGGGCACACCAAAGCGATAGATGACCTGATTAAATAGGAATAACACTGTGGTTTCTCCATTGGCTCGGAAGGTGGGAAGGGCTTTAGCCCATTTCGTGAAATAGGCCACAACTACGATAATACAGTTGTGTCCAAAAGAGGAAATGGGGTTACAAGTTACGAAGTCTATGCCCCATTTGGAAAATGGAACGATGGATATAATTGGGTTCAATAGGGTCAGAGGAGGATGCATTTTATTTGTAAACACTTGACAAGGATGGCACTGTTGGATAGCCTTGATACAATCTTTGAACAAGGCCGCCCAGTAGTAGCTTGTGCGAAAATTTTCTGAGTAGTAGATATGCCAGAAAGATGACCAACATATACCCTAGCATGGTAGTCATTTAAAACATGTTCTGCCTCCTCATGAGTGAGGCAACATTGAAGGACTGTATTAGAACCACGACGATATAACATATTGTTAAGCACTAAATAGTGTTGCGCTTGGTGGCGGATGCGACGATGGTCACCTGACAATAGCTTAGGGTAGAAACGTTGCACTTGGAGGTAGACAAGAATGTGGCCATACCAAGTGTCAGTAGTGTCCATAAGATAGACAACTTCATCTAGAAGAGGATCATGGGCTATCTTGTTAGGATCGATAATGGAAGATCCGAAAAAATTTCAGCGAAGACTAAGGAATTTTTCGCCTTGGCAGCAATGAAAACCAAATCAAATTGTTGGAGGATCATGATCCATTTGGAATATTTCCCTCCAATGACTTGACAAGACAAAATGTATCTCATGGGATTTTCCAAGGCAATGATAGTAGCCTGTTGCAACAGTATGTAATGTCGGAAGCAGTTGACAAGAAAGACAACTGCCAAGGACAACTTTTCCACAAGTGAATATCTAAGTTCAGGCCTAGCCAGGCCTTTCAAGAGATAATATATCACATGCTTCCTCCATTCATTGTGAGTTTGAACCAAGACCATTCGTAGGGAGGATGGCGAGGCTGCCAGGTATAGAAGAAAGTCACGCCCATAGTTCGAAGCGCTAAGGAGTGGGGCTGATATAAGTGCCTTTTTCAAGGCATCAAATGATCATTGAGCTTGATCATCCCACAGATACAACACTCCCTTCTTATGTAGGCACATAAATCCTTTCGTCAACTCAACATAGTTTATAAGAAGTTTTATTTCCCTTGCAAAAATTGGAGCTGCAGATCGGATTGTGGTTTGGGAAACTAAGTAATTTCCTTTACCTTATCGGGATCAACCCTAATCTAATACTTGGAGACAATGAATCCAAGTAAGTGTCCAGACTTGACAAATAAAATGCATTTATGCAGATTCAAACATATGTTATAAGACCAACACCTAAGAAAGATAGCTCTTAAATGATCTTGGTGTTGCGCTCACTTCTTGGAATTGGCTAGAAGGTCATCCAAGTAAGCTTTAACAATATGTCCGATATCATGAAATGCGTAGTCCATGGCCCTTTGAAATGTTGCTCCAACATTCTTTAAACCGAATTGGAGTTTTCTATAGGAAAAGATTCCCCATGGGAAAATGAAGGCGGTTTTGTGCTGGTCTTTTGGTTTTATAGCAATCTGGTTGTAACTTGAGAAACCGTCCATGAATGAAAATGATTCACAACTGGCACATTCATTGATGATTTGGTCGATGAATGGTGTCAAATAGTTATCCTTTAGACACACGGAATTCAAGTCTCAATAGTTGACACATACGCAGATGGTTCCTTGTTTCTTATCGACAGGGACTAGATTTGAAACCCATTACTTTAAGGGAATGAGATAGACGAAACCCACATGTAACAAATTTTCCTCCTCAGTCTTGATGGCTACCGTTTTGTGAGGGTGGACTAGTCAAAGCCTTTGGCGGATAGGTTTAGCATTGTCATATATCTTGATCTCATGCTTGAAAATAAAATGATCTATGTCAGGCTTTTCCTTGTAAGACCAAGCAAATACATTGCAAAATTCCTTAAAAAGGTAGGTGAAGCTTGCAATTTCCTCAAGATTGCAATCTGCTCCAACCTGGATGTTTTTTACGATGCTTGTCATGAAAAAAATATCAATATAAATTTATTTGAAATATTTCCCATGTTTCCCTCTGAGTCCAAATTTTGGATAGTCGTATAAAGCAAGGAAATGATTTCAGGTGCGTTAGATGACAGGATTTGAAGAGGCATCATTTCTAAATCAGATATCAAAACACGATGGTGTGATTCCTCCCAAGGTCGCTCTTCTAAACACATGATCTATCTAATAGCTTCATCCATAGGTAGGACTTGATTGAGGGGATTGAAAGAAGGAGCAGTTATGGGAGGAGTGATGGTACCGTTGGCCGTGACCAAAGTCACCAAAGAATCAGATGCGGATTGAATGGCCTGGTAGGCTAATTCAGCTAGTGACAGTGGCATTTGTTCTCTGTAAGTGTCAATGTCTGAAGGGGCTGGTAGGATCCAAGGATCGGTCGGTTCGTGAGGAATGTGTGAAACCATATTGACCATATGTGGAACTGATAGTGGTAGAAGAAGGAAAAAACCCATCAGAGAAGAGCCCTTCAATAGATCGGTACTGATACTGACATAAAATTCAAGTAGACCACCCACTAAGGGTATAGAGCCACTGGGTAACGAAGAATAATCATTGGTGCAAAAGGACAATTGATCCATTGTGACTATCTTTCCATCCAATGGAAATAGTATGATGAGAAAGATAGTAGACACAATGGCAGTCATGGTGTAAGTTCAACTGCGACCCAACAATAGATTATAATCAAGCTTTCTATCTACGACTTTGATGTCAACCGTTACCATTTTCCCATTCAAGGTGATGGGGTAGCTAGATAGGTAATGTTTTGGGATGAAAGTGTGGTCGTCAAAAGCTTTAAGGGAATTCAATGACAGGGATAGGGTTGGAGAACCCAAAGCGAGCCAACATGAAGATGACATTACACAAGTTGAAGCACCTTCGTCAATGACAATTCTATGTATTCCTTTTCCTTTCAAAAATATTTTCACCTAAAATGCAAGCTAGCGTGAAAGGGGAGGTTTAAATTTTTCCATGTCAAAAATCAAAAGCATGGAATCTTGAGGGTTGATATTGGCAATAGTCGAAAGCAGAGCTTTCCTTTGTGCTGGACAGGTTTGTAATACTTTGAGCACTGACATAGCCGATGGTGCTTGTGCCAAATATTCTACAATATTGTAGTTTTGGGTGGCACGTGTAGATGTATTGTGCGTTGTGCAACAAAGTGCCCCTTTAGGGGGGCGAGTAACAAGATCAACAATCAGCCTTTTGATATGAAGATTGTTAGGCAGCAGTGGGTTTTGACTTGAGGAGGGTTCCTCTACATGAGCAATTGGAGCTCTATAAGATTTGGCTCTATTTTGTAGATCTACCATTTCAAAGTTGTAAATGGTAGATGGTCCTTCACCAACTAAATAATGTTGTAAACCACCATTTCCCCCTTGCGGGGGTTAGGGATGGTTTGCAATAAGGTGCTGCTACTACTGAGCAGGGAAAGGATTATTAAGGACAATAGGGGTCCTGCCAGTGTCTTTTTTAGGAATGAAATCTGTGCATTCCTGAAGACTTGGACATCGATAGGTCATGTGGTATTCAACATAGATTTTGCAAGTGAATCTGGCAGGTTTATCCTTTCCAATTTCAGAGGGCACAAAAACCTTCTGCTTTGGGTTGCACTGCTTTGTTGACTTCTCTTCAGAAGTAGCAGTCTTTTTCTTATTATTCTTGTTCTTACCACTGGGTTTTTGTGTAGACTACACAGAGTTTATCATGGTGGTAGGAAGAGCAGTTGATTTGGTAGAGGGGTCAACTGACATCTGGTCAATGTGACCACTGAGTTGTTTTACAGAAGCCTTGGAGGTTGTGCTGATAATGCCACTGGTGTGCGCTCCAAGTTGCTGAGTAGTGGGAGCATTAGAGTTGCGAGGGGCATTGGGAAAGACATTGTATAGAGTGCCATACTACGAATATATTAGATCTAAGTGCTGGGAATGACGAATGTATTGGTATTCTGTGACCGCACCACCTAAGGCGACATCTTTAGCAATTTGGGGGAGTAGAGACTTGCAAAACCAATCTGCTAATAGATAGTTTGGGAGTGGAGTTTTGACTAACCTTTGCCTATGTCTCCATTCATGTATATGATCAGAGATGTGGGTGGCAGTATTATGACGTAATGAAGTGAGAAGTTCTGTCCTAGTTTCATAATGGATGAGTAGCTGGAAGTGCTTTAATAATTCCATTGCTAAAGTGCCAAAGGTATTGACTGATGCATGTGGTAACTCGATGTCCTACTTGGCTACATTGCCAACAAGGGTGTGGGGAAAGAGATGTAGTTCTATACTATCATCCACCATGGAGTTAGAAACACACCATAGATGATAGGTGGTGATGTGTGTACCTAGATCCTCCCCTTATTTCCCTTTGAGCATTGGGATGTTTGTCAATATTTTATGTAGGATTGGTGGCCAAAGTAATTTATGATAGATGGGGTCATTTGTAAGTTTGTACAAGTTGGGGATATCAAGTGTTGCCAAGAAAGGCAAGGTGTTTGATGCACCCAAATCGAACCAAGGTGATGACATATGACTTGAGGATCCTTGTGGTCCTCCCATCGTGTTGTTTCCAATATTATACATAGGTTGCATGGTATAGTAAGTGCCTTGTGGTATGGTATTGTATTGTGGCTTTCCATAGGGGTTGTTAGGCTAGGGGAAAGAAGTGCTCCCAAGATAAGAAGTGCCCCCTTGATTCATTTGAGGTTGTGAGTAGGGTGCCCCTATTGATTGATTGGGACCTTGTTGAGGGTTCCCGCTCGACACATAACTAACCATAGGTCCTTGACTGACATAAGGAGAGTTCATGTTAATCAATGACTAACCATGCATACCTGAAAACAGAGGGGGAACTGTTACGCTCCTAGTCGGTTTATGCATATTGGGAACAATGCCCCCAAATACCTGAATCTGGGGGTTGGAAGTATGCAATGGATGCCAACAATATTTTTCATTGAAGGGACCCATGCTAACTGTGCTATATTGCTATATGTAGCACTTTTTTAAGGTCCAGGGGCTGACACAAAAGGGGTGGAACTTGGAATGTACTATGTTCCACTCGTGGTGGGTGTCACCAAAGGGTTTGAACCTAGGACAGATCTGATAGAGGGGTTCGCCATCAGAGGTGTGGTACTGTCTGTCGACTGGGGAG
>APFE030189346.1:123563-145254 GCA_000404065.3 Pinus taeda
AAGATCTAACCAACTAAGCAGAAAACAGTAAAAAAAATTGTATTTTTTCTTTAATGAAAACAAAAAATTTAAGAAGTAAAGCTATTTTCTTAAAAAAAAATTGTTCAGGATATAGATTAGTCAAACAAGTGCAACTGCAGATCCTTGATCAATCTACAAGAAGATTTCCCAACACATGAGGTAACAAGGTAAGTTTTTTATCAAGAAATGGCTAACTAACACTCTGTACTAGAGGCTACAAAGAGTTAGTTTCAACACTAACGTTTTTTTTGTGAGGGCATAGTGCTTTATAAAGCACTATTTTCATTGGTAACCTACGTTAGTGAGGAAAAATACTCAAAAAAATGGGCTGTGGGGATTAGTTCTAGGGCTGAGCACTAAGAGAAGGGTGTTTTATGGTCTTGAGTGGTCAGAAAGGGAATGAAGAAGTATAGGAAGGCCTGGAAGAAAGAGAGATCTAGGAACTTTTTGGGAAAAACTAGGAACTAAGTGTAGTCCCCAGTGGAATCACCAATTCTGCTATAGGGATTAATGCACGGGTGTTTGGTGATGTTGAAGACCCTCAAGGATCTTCATGGGATCCTCGGCAGACAGACATATTAGTTACAATTGTCACAAAGATTCATGCATATCTATGTTTAACAAACGAATATCAAATCAAGGAGGACTTATTACCTTGAGTCTTAGTGTGGTGTCGTTGGAGAGCACAATGTAGCTAGGCAGAGGACCCCTGAGCCGACTCCAGATCAAAACCCACACATAGCAAAGACAAGTGTAATATCACAACATAAAACCTTGATAAGCAAATGGATGAACATATATAAGATATCTAGTTTCATATAACTAAGCTACTCATGCTAGAAGATATTAGATAAACATATAAACAAGTTATACAACCAACATCATGGAATGGACAACACAACTGCAGTTCTATACTAATGTAGAAAGAGTGATTACAACCATCAGTTGCATCAACCTTTCCTTACCCCTCCAGCTCCTATCTCTCTCTCCCTCCTTAACCTCTTCTGATGCCTTAGTCTAAGACTCTGCTCGACAGTTAAATAGGAAATCCTTTCAAATGGTTCAACCTCCTTCACAATGGCCCAAGACTTGCATATATAACATGTAGGGTTAGGGTTGCCAAGTCCTTCATGAGTTCCATTAGACAAAAGCAGTGATGTTTTCATGCCTTAGTACTCTTTCCCATTTGCATACTCCATTAGGAATTATTAATTCCCCCAAACAGGTTGAATTCTGATGTTTCCCTTCTTTTATGAGCTAACAAAGGAGAGAATCTAGGGATATTTTCTCAGTCAATTCGCTTCTTTGACCCATAGAAACTAATGTAGGGTCACTAACATTGTTCCCGAGGTAACAAGTAGAGTTACCCTAGGAACTAACGCACCCTTAGGCTTTTTGAGAAGCTTTATAAAGCAGGTTGGTAGTGTCTAGACATCGTTAGCTTGACAACTGGGCCTGTGAACTTGGTTAGTCCTTCAGTCATCATGTCTTTATCCTCTCAGCTGATGAGGAGGTCATTTTCCTATATAACACCTATCAATGAAGGGACTTTTGAAATGAAGATAAGTTTTCTTTTAGATATCAGATTATGTTGTATAAATGGAGTCCCCTTCATCTCCAATGTTCCAGATACTATTGTCTTGCCTCCACTTTGATGGAAATTTGTGAAATAACTTCATGTTCTTGTCCGTGGCCGAAACCCATGTTGCCTAGATTTTTAATCGCTAAGAAAGTTTTGAGTGATTTGTAATATGCACACTTTTTATCCTCTAGCTCCAAAATCAGAAACTGATGTGTAACAGAAAGGAAGAGTGAGTAAGTTAGGCCAAAGATCTTTGTGAGGGCATTCTCAATGGAAACCAAAATTTGTGATTAAATTTTCATAATCTTAACCCACTTATAGACCTCCATTTTCAAGCATGCTAATTTATAGCAGAAATTATCCATGGGACTTAACTATGATATGGACTCCCACTAGACCTTGAGAAACATAATTTAGAACATCGCATGCTCAAGCCACGTGTGGTTGAATTTGAACGAAAGCCCCTTTTGCTCAGACTCCCCAGCCTATGATAGAGTAATTGGGAGATGGTCTGATTAAAATGAGAAAATGATCGTTGAAAAGAGGTCATGCAATATCACTACCATTTTCTGCTTAATAAAAAATATGTCTAACCACTTAGATATACCATCAGTCCCAATGCTTCCATTATACCATGTGGGAACAATTTTGTTAGGAGTGATGTCTTGGAGGGATGATGAATTAAAGAGTACCTTAAAGTATGCCTTCATATAGTTATCCTTTGTCTTATGACCCAATTTTCCTCAAAATACACAATCAGGTTGAGATATCTGGCCAATATAAGTGAGGATAGGTCTAGAAGTCCTGAATTCAAAACCAGATCCTAGAAGCGATGTCTATCGGAGTAAGGCACATACATATTAATGATATGAAGACACATTTTTGGATCCCTATTGGTATCCAGAAAGAAGGATACCTACAGGAGTCAGATAAGTCATGAGCTTAAGACAGGAAGACTTCCAAGCCACCACTAAAACCCCTGAGAGACCACTAGAATTATGAGCATAGGCATGCCAGCCAAGGCACGTTTTAAGAAGAATTTCATAATATTTCTCCTTAGGAATCATAATTTCCTGTAGCAAAACCACAACAATATGATTCTTATGAATGAGGCCTTCCAGGGAGCTAGCTTTGTGACTAGCCCCCAAACCTCTAATTTTGTAGGAGAGTATGATCATGGGATAACCAAAGAGTTGAGTTCATCCGTTCTAAGGACCCAGTTGTCAGGAGAGAATGCAACAACATTTTCTCCAAGAAGGGGCACGAAAGAATCATACTAAGAGGTAGAAGTAAGGCAACTTGATAAATTCTTGAATTTTGTAGGTTTCTTCTTGCGGGGGATGGATATTTTTCCAGCAGCAAAGGATGTGGAAGATGGCACTTTCCCAACCCCATCGTGGAAGAATGGTTTCTTGATGGGTAGAGGCTCCATCCAAAAGGAGTTTGAAAATGTAAGAGTCTCGATTTCTCGATCCGGTGAGGTGGGGGAAGAGGGCGATGTAGGTATGAATTGCAAGTCTAAGGAAGGGGGGACCAATGTCCTGGTAGATAATGGAGTGGGAGTCTGGTCCAGGTTAGATATAGGGTATACCAAGAAGGTAAGGTAGTAGAAGGTGATAGGGGTATGTCAGAAACCCCAACCGACAAATTGATAGAGAAAAATTCAGCGGAAAGTTGTGAAGGAGGAAAGGAGAGAAGATGAGGGTATAGGATTACCTGGTGATGTTGAGGAGGGATCAAATGAGATTGGTATACTCTATGTCACCAACGATGGCAGTTTGGTGCACCTCTAGTGAGTACATTGTTCTGATTGAAAATGTCCTAGGCATGTATTGTAGAGGTGACACGTCGAGTGGCATATCCAACATCTGTATGGGATGCCCCAGTAGTCTATACCAATGTTGCGGGTAAATGTGCCCCATGAAAGGTTCAGGCTAGAAATAAGTCCAGCTCTAAGATTGACCTCCACTAACACCCAAGAAATTCTCTTTTCCATCTGTCCAGAGATCCCTTCATCCCAATAATAGAAAGTTTTGATGGAATTAGCGATGAGAAAGATCATAGATCAAGTCCAGAGTTTGAGAAGAGGGCCTAGTAACTTGGCCCAAAAAATATTTGTTCATGGGGTGGTTGTGAGTGGGTTAAATCTAGCCTTCTAAACCTGTAAAAGAAGGAAATCAGTACCTTTGACCCAAGGCATTCCAAGTATTAGTGTCGCATCCTACAGGCTGAGGAAGTGAAAGCACACCCAACCTTTTTGTAGCATGTTGATCCATTGGTGGTACCCAAGTTTTGAAAGCTAGAAAGAAGTCATCGATGATTTCCACATGCCAAGAAGGATATGTAGCTTAAGTCTTGCATAGGAAAATTTATAACATTGAAAAATGTTGAAGTTAGCAATATAAGATAATTAGGAAATGAAAATTTGACTGACAATGCGGATGAGATAATTAGTATAAATGACAAGTTGACCAACAAGAAATGATGAGATAATTAAGAGAGATGACAACTTAATCGACAAGACATGATGAGATAAATAGGAAAAATGAAAAATGATCCCATAAGGTGAGCAATATCTAATTGAGAATACAACTTACAAGTTAGCTAATAAAGCATGATAACACAAAATTAGGAAAATAATATTTAATTAAAATCCATACACTATCACTAAATATGAAACATCTACATTACCGACAAGTTTGAGGTGGAGTAACCAAATATAGATCCATTTAATCTTTTCTTTATGCTTTTCAAGGTGGAGTTACCACTCCCCATTGCAAAGCCAAAGCAAGGGAATGAGGTGGTCGTCAAATGGTGTACCTTGGTTATAATCCATGGATTTCACCAAGGTTCCCTCCCTTAGGTCAATAATAAAAACACCATGCCTCAATTCACTAATCTACCACACTACATGGCATATTGCATTGAATTTGAGCATGCGATGGAGGTATCTAGAACAAGAAAGGGGCATCCATAGCCCTCCTCTTTGACAAGCTTGCCATTTTCATTTTGGAAACCACTCCTTATCTAGAAACAACTTCTCCATGTTCAAATTAGTGTTGAGATGTCTCCCTTGGGCCTTTCTTTTTCCATTGTCAACACTAGAATTGGGAGAGGATAATTTGGTTGTGTTCTCTACTTTGGCTAGAACTTCACCAACGGGGATCAACTAGCTCATTGGTTAGCATTTTCTCCAAAATTTGATCCCCACAAACATTTATGCTATAGATATTTTTCTTCCTCCGACCACGATGACATGTCATAGAGCTCATTGTAAACGGGTCGAAGGAGGACATGTGAATGTTGATGTTCCTAGGGTACATTATAGAGATTAGGTATCGAATCGTAGCTATCATACCCATACACCCTTGGACATTAGGTTAAGATTAACAACATAGAGGAAGAAATTTGACAGGGAAAACAAAACAATCCTAACCTGGAAGCAATGGATGACTTGGAAACCTAGATCATGGACATGAGAAATAGTAGGGGCTACCAAAATCATTACTTATACATAGCTGATTTATATCAGTATATAAAACTCCTCATGGGTAAGATCTGAATTGAAGAGCAAGAGTCCAAGGATAATGTTATGCATAAACTAGATGAGATTAAGGAGCTTTTTCTTGACATGGAAGGAAGGTTGTAGTGTCTCGAATTGGGCCCACCTCCTAGTCCATCAATGCAACCCTCTTGAAAGAAAGAATGTCATCATACTAACTTGGACACTTCTCTATCTACATGATCTTAATGTTTTTATTTTATATTTATGTTATGTTGCTTGGTATATAAGTTTTTACAATCACCAGTATCGTTGTTTTTGTTTTTTTAGTCCCACTCTGTTATGGGATAGCCATGCTCATTTTTTTATAGTGTTGTCATACTATTCTTAGGACTTTAAAATTAGTTGGTTTTCCCACTTACGGGATAGCCTCTACTTTTCTTTGCTTAGGTTATTTTGAATCAGATACATAGTGAATTATTTTGTCTCTAGTTTGGTTTCCCAAGTGGAAATCCAAACATGAATAACCTCTTAAGGATTTTGTACTCTCTTAGATTTAGCAATGATGGATTAACTTACTTTTAAAAAAAAATCAGAGTGACCAAATTTTTGTTTGTCTAGCTCTTCATATTTTCTACTACAATGAAAGGCCCAATTGTCCCATCTCTAAGAAATTAAAAAAATTCCAAAAATATATATATTAAAAGAAAGTATTCATCAATGTGTAGCTATATAAACTTGTTCCTTGATTTGAACATTTAAGATTTATATAAATAAGACATTGGAAACCAAAAGTTTTATAAGGCCAAAATAGATTTCTCAATTTCTTTATGTTTATGTTAAAAAAATATCTAAAAATTTGAGAAACCCTCTAAATTTATATGTATAATAAATGGGTGAATTCCCATGAAACATAGAAAAAGTTGAAGACTATTTTTAAAATAATATAATATGCATCTATAATTTTTTGGCAAATATTTATTGAATTATAAAATCTTTTAAAATTTGGAGAATCTTTCAATGAATTACAAAACATTGGTAAGTTTTGGTGAATGTTTTGATCAAGTTTAGAACTGTGCATTTCATTAAATTATAATAAGTAATTTTTCCATGTTTTGAAAAAGAAACATAATTTTCTCCCTCCAAACAATGCTACAAGAATTAGGGGTTATGTTCATCAAGGTTATTATTGTACAAGCTTATAAATCATTCTATCATTTTTTATCATTTTTCACCACAAGATTCCTATTTGTGTTGAGCTTGACTTTTGCTTCTTTTAATCTTGGGAGAGAATAGTTTTTACTCTCCCACTTCTTTTATCAATTCTTAAATATTGATTCATTGATTGTAAAATGATTCTTCAAGTGCATAATAAGATTCCCCTTGATAGGAGGGTACAAAATAGTGTGCATCAATAACTTTAAAAATATAAGAATGTTAATAGGTCACATCCCATATGTTATCACCCCCAGAGACCCCTACCCAAATTTACCCCAAGGGACTCCACATTACCATATCTCAACATGATAACCCCAAGAGATAGGTCTTCCCCCCTTTTGTGGGATCTCTCATATAAAACTCACAAAGAACATCTAAACCCCAGAAGATACATTCCCTTCCACACTAGAATCCCATCGATTTGCATGTATGACGAGATTAGTTGGGAACATAAATTCATTGATTACAAATCCCATAATGAATGGAAAGCTGAGGTTCCTCAAAAAAATCCTTTGTATAACACGTGTATAGATCTCATATTATTGAACACTGGATTATTTGAATAACTGAATCACTATACCATCGAATCAATTATTGAACCATTCACAGATCACTGAACCAGTCACATATCACAACACTATAGCATCATTACCAATAATTGTTCCATTCCACATTCAACTCAATAAATACTATGAGACACAGATCATCAAGACAAAGACATCATTGACATACAACATAAATCAGAGTAGAACTCATCAAATGTCATTATCAAGCCACATTGCAAAACCCTAGAATAATATACACGACATCCATGAAACATATCAATGTATGTACGCGACTACCATGCATAACACCTATGTACATACCTAAACATATTGTAAACCATATCTCAAAATATATACGTGACCCTATAGAGACAAATCTACATATGTATGTGACCATCCAAAGACAAACCTGCATAGAGATCTTAAAAGCTTGTTGCAAACATAACTTCACTCTCTGAAACCTTTACTATCAAAACTACAAACTTTTGAATAATTCATTTAAATCGCAACATAATTATAACAATGGATATATCATTGTTAGTTACGTAGACATTTGCAATAATTAAATCAATCAAGTTTATTTGTCAACACACTTTCAAATCTTTTAGATTTAAGTCTTATCCTTTCTCCTTGGTGCACACCTATTTCAGATTAGATCACATATGAATAACTCATCACTTGCGCACCTAACAAATTAATCTCCATCCTCTTATATAGTTTTAGCCTTAGAAAATACCTTAGGTAAATCCTGTTAAAATTATGCAATTGCAATCAAATTCCTCTTTCGATAGCTCATATGATGAGGATAATAATTGCAATAGCTTCTTCTTTTCGAGGGGACCAAAATCGACCTAAAGCCTACCTTATTTGGACAAGCAGAAGTTGGTTTTTGAATTTATTTATTTACCCATGTATGTTGGATTAGGTTGGCCCTAATCACATGTACAATTGGAGAGGCTGGCCTCAACATCAAGTGGACCCTCATGAAAGCATATAAATAGAAGAGACCTCAAGCTCATTTGGACACAATCATCAAGCACTCTCTTCTCTCTTCTATTGTTTAGCTCACGTAGGTCTAACAGAGGAAAGCTTATGAAAAGGGTCTGAAACTATAGGGTCAAAGTTGGCACGTGTCTAGGGTTTCTGAGTCTCAAACACTCACACATAACTAAAGTTTTTCATCCTTGAACACTAGCATAGTCTGGTCATGAGAGCATCTGGGAAGTCTAGGATGCTCACACATGGTGTCTAAGGGAGTGTTCGAGAGGCTATGGCTTTTGTAGTTTTGTTTGGTCCCAAGATGCTCACTTCTAGTTCTTCGTAGAGTGTTTAGATTAGTCTTAGATGCCCGCACTCAGTATCTAAGGGATTGTCTGGGAGGCTGGGTCTTCTGCAGTCCAGATCCATCCTAGACACAATCATCTAATCCTCTAGAGAGCATCCATATTTTCCTTAAACACTCTCAAAGTATCTCTGCATGCATCTGGGACCAAAAGATGAGTTATTAGTATGCAACAATGTTCAGCATTATTCAACATAGTGAAAATAGTAACCAGCAGTTAACTATAGTCAGTGACAGTGCATTACGGTCCTCAGAATCAAGATCTTTGAGTATAAGTATTTTTAAGATCGTGTTATGGATATTATAGTTGTTTTATTGCGTAGCTAAAGATATAGATCATTGTACTCTCTTTTTATGAATCATTTTATTACCATCTAAGAAGAAGAATAATTTCCAAGGGTTTTCCCCATAGTGGGTTTTACCCTGGTCTTCGACCAATCTTGGTGTCTCTATTTGTGAGTGTGTTTATTCTATATGTTGCTTTATGTTTTTTTACATTTATGATGGTGATATTGTTATTTCTACATAGTTTCTTTTGCTGATGAGTAATGATGTAAATCTTAAATTGTTATAATGTTATGGGGCGAACTTAATGTGTTAATGACGAAATGCAATTATCAAAGTAAAGAACAATATATCCCTATGAAAAATTAACATGGTATCAGAGCTAGGTTGAAGAAAAGCCATGGATATCATCCTAATGATGACACCATTAATGGAAGAAAGAAGAGGATGGTGGAGAACTAAACGAATTCTAAGGTTTGAAGAAAATGCTAGGAAACTTCATTATTAGGGTTTTATGGAATCTATGACATTAGGGTTGGAAAGAAAAACCTAGTTTATGAAAAATACATGGGATATAGCATGGTCAATGTTAGGAGACTCAAGCACTTGTGAAATATTTTATGAAGCCCAAGATGGGATAATCCCTAGCAAGCCTAGTTGGTTGATTGAAGGTAACAATGTTATGAGGACTATTGATGGTGAAGGCTGGTTCTATAGAGAGAGTATCACCTCTCATTGAAGATAAGCATCTCTCAAATTATGATGCCTCTTACTTTTTCTTAGACTTATGGATCTTATTATTATGTTTATTTTTTATACTTTCGGCATATGTATTTGAGTATATGGATGCTTCTAACCTCCTAGTTGAGATGTGATGAGTGTATCCTTCTTAAGGATCATTTGAAATGAAGGAAATATGGCTAGAGCTGGAAAAGGTTAAGAGACACTATATGAAAGGATGAAAAAGTGCTTCAAGTTTCCAATTTATAATGAAAAGGTGCATAGGTATTTGAATACCATAAGGTATGCATGTCATGTTGTATTTCAATTGTAACATTAATGGTTAGGTAAGCCCTAAGGTATGATGAGAGTGTCTATTTATTTAATGGATCATACATGCATATGAAAGTGACTTGGATCTATGTTTCCCATGATGAAATAATGCACTTGGTGTTTAACATTTTGATCTTCTTGAATTCTATGAGGCTATCTAATGTTGATACATTGATATACTTGATGTTTGGCTACATCTATCTGTTGGATATTTTGATCCTATAAAGAATGCTAGCACCTTGAATCTAGTAGATGATACTATCAATACTTGATGTGCATAAGACATGATGGATTTCACATAGAAGGTTAGCATTAATAATGCTTTTGATAATCATGATGAAAACTAATGGAAAGAGAGATTGACACTCTTGTTGTTTTGGTAAAGTTTTACTAAATGACCTAAATTTATCCTATTGATCATGATAAGCATGGTAAACTTGATGTTATAGGCATAAATATGAGATTTATATTCTAGATCTGTTACTACCTATGGTCATGTCTTAATCACATATGGTAAAACTAAATGGCCTAACTTGATGGAATGACTTGATAGAAAGTATTATTGTGTTCATAATATCTTAGATATGATGTTGCATCTATCTGTTGCTTTGAGTCTAACCTTTGATGAAATATTGATGTCATAATGCTCATAGCCATGATAGAGATAAGTTTATGGTCTAACAGATCTATTGTTGCATGATACTAGTAGAGACTGGTTGATGACATGAATGAAGATGAATGAAGTAGATTCCCAGTCAAAGGGAGAATCTTTTCTCAAGATGCTTACTCATATTACTATTAACATTTTGTACTGTTAAAGTATGATTTAGGTGCATCTGACATTATTAAATTGAAGCGAAGTCTCATATCTAAATCTCGTAGAAAAATTAGGGTTTCTTTTCTAGCCATAGTCACAAAACCAAGAGAGTTTGCCCTTGGAGCACACATGATATCATCAAGACAATGTTCAAGAAGCTAAAGACGCTCCCATGCTAACCTGAAGGGACTGTCCAAGGGTTTGACTGTTTGACCATCATCAAAAGTTTGATGAAGCTGCCTGAACTCTAAATCAAGGTGTCTCTAACGTATCCTTCCATTGTAAATGGATTTTTAAAGTAGTTGGGTTAAATTGCTGATCATAGGAAATTTGAAGTATTGTGCATAAAATAAGATATTCACCTAGAATATGACAATACTATAGATGTGTTGCGGATAACAGTAAGATCCAAAAGTAGGAAAATATTGAATGTTTGCCATAATATGAACATGAAAACTGAACTTGTGTTTGTAGGTGACTAGGACATACACATAGATATGTAATTACGTTTGAAGTTTGTGCTACAAGAGTTTAGCATGATTTGGCTAATTGATATAGGTGAGAAATGTTTGGAGTTTTGACATGATGCTTGACAATGACTTAGATCTTTGAATTGATGATTGAGATATGTTTTGGACTATATATCTCTCTCCAACAGATAATTTGGATTTGATCAGATGACTAATGAATTGATTTGACAATTGTTGTTTCACCCTGATGTCACTATTATGTGGCCATAGTAACCTTCAATGACTTATTAGGAAAAATATTTTTGTATTCGCCTCCTTGTTCCTATCACAATGGTTCAAGTATTGATAGTTGTGATTCAATATGAAGATGGAACCTGCATGATCTATCCTTCTTTTATGCATTTGGATCTAGTGATAAAAATGACTTGTATCATGATTATGAGAATTGCTTGATGAAGTTTTGGATTGATATTACATGATGGATGACAAACTTGTTGGCATGATAATAAATGAAGTCAAGACTTGATATGAGCTCTACCTGTCACCTGGTTGAAAGAATTGATATTGTGATATTAATGACTTTGATAATAATTTTTTATCTAACTTCTAAACTCTAATAAGCCAACATTGTTGATACAACATTGATTTACGTAAGGTTGATTACGTTGGCTTAGTAAGGCATTATGATTGCAGAGAGAATTGCATGAAGAGAGCTCCGATCAAGATATGTCCACATTTGACAGTTATCTAATGAGGTTGATGACTTCCAAGGTATGGCTTTGATTTTGATTATGGTCTTGGTTTTACATACTGATATTATACTCTTGACAAGTGATGAGCCTTTGATGAGCTAAGTAAGAGGGATATGGATTCTGAAGTTCAAAATTATGTATCATGGCATGATTATATCAATTTATGAAATTTAGGAAAGAAATTATATATTGCAAGACTGTTGAAAAATGTTTTTGAATAATGGAAATGCAAATCTGTGGATACTCTGATTGAATTACAAGATGTTAAATTTGACTTGGCAACTAGTAGGTGATTGAAGAAATGATGTTTTGTATTTGAACATCCATGTGTGTATATATATACTTGATGTGCATAGAACCTAAATAAATCCATGATTGATCCGCTTCATTCACATAGAGTTTCCACTGGACATCCTTTGAAATGTTTGCATGAGGTGTTCTATTTTTCAGGCTTAGATATTGCTCCTACGATATGTGATTTCATGGACATATTATTGTTAATAAATATTATTGTTGATGAGCACATATGAGGGTTACTTTAATATGATATATTCCATGATATTATTGATGAAAGGTCCATAGCCTTACACTCGACCGAGATTGAGTGTGATGTTGCTAACATGGTTAGCTGTGGGGAAGGATGTAGAAGCTCCTTAGAGATCCATCTGATCAACATTTGAATATGACATTAATACATTGTGATGACATAGAATCCCATATATATAGTTAGGGTTGAGATAATTCCATATATTGAGACAGTGCAACTGTTCGAGACAAGCTTAGGCTTGTGATTGACACCTCCTTGAGAGGGAGGATTATTATGGTATCATTTTTTGATTTATATGATTATTTATAATCTAACATGACATTTGATTTGTTGTCCTGAATTAATAGGAAAAAATTATTATTGAGAGAAAAATATACCCGATTTGAGTATGATGAGAGCAGCTCTAATCAAGAACACTAAGCCAACTCTTCCTCCCTATATGAGATCCCAGGGTGAGGAATTGAGATAGAGGGCTCCTGGGGTTGAGGGAACTCTAGAAAATAGGGTATGACCACTATCTATTACCCATAGGGTGGGAGATGTTTCTCCCTTATCTTCATAGGGTTAGATAATGTTTCTCCCCTGTCTAGTTTTTCAGAGTATACCCTAGTTGGCATCATAATCACAAGCAGGATTTGTCAGGAATACAGATCCTCATTTAGCCATCGTTTTGAGAGTGTACTTGGGTTGTAAAACCCAATTCTCTTATGATGTGGGTGTTCTACCACATGACTATTTAGGGTCATCGATGGGAATATCAACAAGCAATATGATGGGTTGAGATAACCATATGTAGTTTCGGGTTGAGATTGAGCTCCCAAATGTGATATGAGGGTCGAGACATGCTCCCTTCTGTGTTTGGATGTCCTATTTATTGATATGGGGTTGTAGATGTATAACTCCCCCATGTGACTCGGGGTCGAGATGTGATTGCCGACATGGTTACAGGTTGAGATGTGCTCCTTGATGATATTCTCTTCGGTGATGATTGATGATGATATTCTAGGTAGCAGCCCATTGGAAGGGATTTTGAGTAGTATCTTGATGAATAGAGGGTGGTAGATTAAGCTCCCCTTTTTTAACAAATTATTCTTCTTCTTCTGGATTCGAGAATGTTCAACATACAAGCAGAAAAAATCAAGAGATAAGAAGGAATAAGCAAGGGACAGATCAAGATGTACATGAATGATTTGTGGTGCTGCGATTCTTGATATGGTCATGGCATGAAGACTACATGAAAAATATGATCATTGATGATGTATGATGACACTTGAAGATACCAAAATGGCATATTGATCCATGGACAAATATTGGTAGGTGGAATTCTCCCTAGTTGAAAGGGAGTGTTAAAATTACACAACATTGGTCAAATTCCACTTTGGAAATCTCATATGATGAAGATAATAATTTGAATAGATTCCTCTTTTCGAGAGGACCAAAATCGTCCTAAAGATCAAATTATTTGGACAAGCATAATTTGGTTTTTGAATTTATTTATTTACTCATGTATATTGGATTAGGTCGGCCCTTAACACATGTAGAATTGGATAGGTTGGCCCTAAGCACATGTAGAATTGGATAGGTCAGCCTCAACATCAAGTGGAACCTCATGAAATCCTATAAATAGAAGATACCTCAAGCTCATTTGAACAAAATCATCAAGCACTCTCCTATCTCTTCTATTGTTTGGTTCACACAGGTCTGATGAAGGAAAGCTCATGAAAAGGGTTCAAAACTACAGGGTCAAAGCTTTCACGTGTTTAGGGTTTTTGAGTCTCGGATGCTCACATGTAACTAAGGTTTTTCATCTCTGGACAGTGGCACAGTATGGTCCTGAGAGCATCCGGGAATTCTAGGACACTCGCACAAGGTGTCTAAGGGAGTGTCTGGGAGGCTAGGTCTTTTTCGGTTCTGTTTGGTCCCCAGATGCTCACATGTAGTTCTCCAAAGAGCATCTAGATCAATCTTGGATGCTCGCACTCAATATCTAAGGGAGCATCCCGGAGGCTAAGGCTTCTGCAGTCCAGAAATGTCCCAAACACACTCATCTAGTCCTCAAGAGAGTGTCCATATCCAACTTAGATGCTCGCACACAATATCTTTGCATGCATCAGGGACCAAAAGGTGAGTTATCAGTATGCAGTAGTGTTCACCAATGTTCAACACAGTGACATAAGTAATCAACAATTAACTATAGTTAGTGATAGTGCATTACAATCCTCAGAATTAGGATCTTTCAATATAAGTATGTTTAAAGTCATGTTATGGATATTATTGTTGTTCTGTTGCATAGATAAATATATGGATCATTTTACTCTCTTTTTCTAAATCATTTTACTCTCTGCATGCTTTTCTTCTATATGTTCCATTACGTTCCACTACATTGATGATGATGATATTTTTCTTTCTAAATAGTTTCTTATGCTGATGAATAGTGATGTAAATATGAAGAATGTTATAATGTTATGGGGTGAAATTAATGTGTTAATGAATAAATGTAATTATCAAAGAAAAGAACAATGTAGCCCTATGAAAAATTAAGAAATCCCTTGGTAATGTCGTCAGTATTCTTTGATGAGATTAAAAAAATTGTTGTCGCTCTAATTACTATAGGGCAATACCATGATAATGGCCCCTAGTATCTAGATTACCATGGTTCAGATTTTGTATGTGACTTTTGTTCATAGGAACTGCACATGTATGCGACCTTTCTTCATAGGATCCACATATACTTTCTCTAACTTCACCTTTAACACCCATCTATCTCTGAACTTTCAATTATCTGTTCATAACAACTATAACCTCTATACCAATCTTCATTGTTACCATAGTCATCAATGTTTACATCAAGTACATATTTATCAATTATTTTTCCATAAAGGAAAATAAATTATCCATAATTCCAAAAATCTTCCCCTTTGGACTTGATGACAACCACTTTGGTGTTTGGAAACCACCTGCAAATACACTTGCAGACACCAAGTATTCTCTCAAAACACACCAAGTTTCTCTCAATCATTCTTCTCCAAACACCAAGCATCTCTCCCAATTTGACATCAAGGGGAAATGGTTGAACCAGGTTGAATGAAGAACATCCCTTGTAGTGTTGATTGTTGTAGGGATGATCTAATGAATATGAATCATGAAAGTTGCATACTAACCATGATCCCCATGAGTATATGCTATACCTTCTAATTATATAGTACACGACTTTTCAAACTTGACCTTTCCTATCACCAATGAATCTATGACCCATGATTACATCATTTACCCAACATATTGGGTTTACATATGGAACCCAAATTTTACATCAATGTCCCAAAAATATTGGGATTACATACATGACATGATCCCAATAGCCCATACATGACTAAATTTTACAATCGTGTACAACATGGGTCTTTACATGACCTTTACATCAAGATACATATATGACACTTATATATGACCAAAAACTGAGACCTCAATATTGAGGTAGCAGGAACCACCATGCACCATAGAGGAATCTACACAATAAACATTTGATAGCAGCAGCATAGATAGAAACATGAACATACTACCCATTAAGAATCTATGGAAGATAATATAATCTAGTATCAATTTCTCCAACATCATCAAAATGTGACCAAATATGTGATGCTTCAAAGCATCACCAAGCAACTATAGCAAATCATCAACCATCATAAATAACAATCATAGCATATATATCCTACTCATCAGATATATCAGGCAAGATTAACACACCATTAATGCCTTTACCAAGTCCAACTCAAGAAGTAAATATTCATCATCCATAACTTCATCACATGGAGTCCATGTATCATTTCTAACAACATATGTATCTTCAATAGTAACAACATTAAAAGCCATACATTAGCAATGATATGTGCTCATCATAAACCATCATGCAACAAGGAATGCTCAAGAAATCATAATGTTAACAATGAACTATTAGAGGCATAGCATATGCTCATCCTGAGCCTATGCCAAATTTTCACCATCAATTCTGATCGCATTAGATTTATTAGATCAACCAGAAAATGCACCAAAGAACTGTTCCAATAGCAACAATAATATTTTGTAGCAATATCATGGACCAATCATCATTCGTAAAGGGAATCATCAATAGGCTGCAACAAAATAACGTCAAAACCATAATATCAATAATGAAATGATGAAAGCATATAGGAAGCTCCCCCTAAGTCCGTGCCACTCCTTTTCCATTACCGAGAGGTATACACGACTCTATAACTCAAAAACCATGTATATGCATGATTGTACTTCAGACCATCCATGTAAAGAAGGTAAACTGTAGGATTTTATAGCCACAACTCCCCATATCCATGAAATGTCTATTAGAAAAATTAGTAGAGTAAATACGAAGAAACCATTCCTAATTTCTATCTAAGATATTCAACTAAATCACGAGGAAGTGAATTTGTAAATAAGTCTGCAACTTGTTTCTTTTGAATGAAGATAATCTAGTTTTACCTTTTGTTCAAGCACCTGCTCTCTTAGAAAATTATATTTTTGTTTTGTTTTTGAGTGCATGACAAGATTTTTAGAGATACTTATGGCACTGGTGTTGTCACAGATAATACGTATAGGTTGAGGACAAGTGACTTGAATATATGAAATGTTTGGATCATCCATAGAAGTTGAGTACAACAAGATGCAAGATCTAAATATTCTACCTCAACAATAGATAAAGTGATGGAACTTTGTTTCTTACTGAACCAAGAGACTAAATGAGGTCCCAAATAGAATACTCCTCCACTAGTAATTTTGTGATCATCAACATTACCTACCCAGTCTGAACCTATGTAAGCATGAAGTGCAAAGTATGCATTTTTGGGATACCATAGACCAAAAGCTTGAGTTCCTTGTAGATACTTGAATATCCTCTTAACTGCTTGGAGATGAGTTTCCATAAGATTTTCTTGAAACTATCCAACTATGCCAACAACATTAATAATGTCTGGTCTTGTACCTATAAGGTAGAGAAACATGCCAATCGTAGATCTATCTTCTGCATGATTAAATGAAGGAGAATAATAATTTTGACTAATATTACATCTTGTTACTATTGGTGTGCATACAGGCTTATATTTTTCCATTCCATATTTCTTCAAAATCTATTTGAGATACCTAGTTTGAGAAAGAAAGATGCCATCTTTAGTGTGTTGAACTTGAAGACCAAGAAAACATGCTAGTTCACCAAGTAGAGACATTTCAAATTATTGTTGCATAACTGAAGCAAACCATTGACTCATAAATTCTACATTGCTTCCAAATATGATGTAATATACACAAACTACTACTACCTAAAGTTTGTCCTCATCAATTTGATATACAAATTTATATCTATAAATCCATTTTTGAATCCTTGTTGGTGAAGATACATGTAAAGGTGATAGTTCCATGCACGAGGATCTTCTTTTAACCCATACATTGCCTTCTTTAGTTTGCATTTTTTTTTTTTTTTTATCATTGCTAAAGAATGAATCCTTCAGGTTGTTCAATATAAAATTCTTCTTCTAGGTCTCGATTTAAAAATACAGATTTAACATCCATTTGATATACCTTAAAGTTATGAAAGCTGGAAAATGCAAGAAACATTCTTATGGCTTAAAGTATAGCTACAGGTGGAAATGTTTTTTCAAATTCTATCCCTTCTTGTTGAGCATAGACTTTTCATACAAGTATTCCTTTGTTTCAGATTACTTCTTCATTTTCATTTAGTTTGTTCTTGGACACCCATTTTGTCCGAATTGCATTCTTATCATGAGGCCTTAGTACTAGTTCCCATGTATGGTTATTTTCTATTTGATCAAGTTTTTCATGCATTTCCTTAACCCAAAATTCATCTTTTCTTTCTTGATTCAAATTTTGAGGTTCAATTATGGATAGTAAGGTTGGGTGACTAGAAGTTCCAACAAGAGTTATTCTAGTCTGTATTATTGCTTCCTTTTCACCTAGGATTTGAGATTCAGGATAGTTTTTTTAAACATACCTTGATGGTGTATTTTTTGATATCCTTTTATTTTCATTTCCTTCTTCCGATACTTCTCTATCTCCTTCTCCTACAGCCTTTTGACTTGTATTAGGGAGAGGTTTATCATTTGCTTCTGCTTCCCTTTTGGTACCTGTGGATGCTTCATCAATCACAACATCTACGCATTCAACAATATTTTGAAGTATTTTATTGTAACGTTTATATCCATTTATTCTAGAAGATTATCCAAGGAGGATTACTTCATCAATTCAACATTTAAACTTTCCAAGATTATCATCATTTTTCCTTATGAAACATTTGCTTCCAAAAATTCTAAGGTGTTTGACAGTCTCACGCTTACCGAATGAGAGTTCATATGGAGTTTTAACATTTTTTAATCGAACATGGGCTTTGTGAAGTATGTCCACGGTGGTTTGTTGTTTCTCCCCAAAGGTGTGAGGCGTTCCTGACTCATCAAACATGGCATGTGCCATTTGTTGAACTATATTGTTCATTCTTTTTACCACTCCATTTTTTTAAGGAGTTTTAGCTATGTAAAATTGTCTTTTGATGCCATGTTGTTAAAAAAAAATTGAAGAACTCTTCTGACATAAAATCTCCTCCTCTATCAGTTCTAAGAAATTTAATTTTTAGATCTAATTCGTTTTCTACCAAATCCTTGAATACTTTAAACTTATCAAATGCTTCATATTTATACTTTAGTAAACCAACCCAAGGAATTCTTGTAAAGTCATCAATAAATAATACGAAGTATTTTTCACCATGAGGGGAATTCCTTCTCATAGGACCACATAAACCAGTGTGAACAAGTTCAAGGGGTTTACTTGAATTACCTTCTTTAGCTTTAAATTGAACACTGGATTGCTTATCAAATTGACATGATTTTCATATGTTATTTTCAGGTGGAGAGATGTTGGGAATGTCACGAACTGCTCCCATCTTGATTGATTTTTATAATTTAGAAAATGTAAGGTGCTCCAACCTTTTGTGCCAAAGCTAACTTTCTTCATATTTTCTCAAATAATAGTTCTCTTGGCCTCCTTCTAAGACATAGACATTACCTGGAGTTCTCATTCCATTTATTATGATCTTAATTGTATCCATATTTCTTATCACACAATTCTTTGATATGAAAATAAATTCATTCCCTTGATCACACATTTGAGTAAAAATTAACAAGTTATTTCTTAATCCATCAACAAATAATACATTTCCAAGCTTGACCTTTTTCTTTAAAATCATAGTTCCATTCCCTTTGATAGAAGCAAGTCAGTTATTATCAAAAGTCACATTCTTTTCTTTCTTAATTTCATTAAAAGAAACAAGCTTATCTCCGTTACTTGTCATATGCTTTGAAAATCCACTATCAATGTACCAAAAGAAACAAACTTATCTCTGTCACTTGTCATATGCTTTGAAAATCTACTATCAATGTACCATAGATTCTCTTGATCTCCTGCATAAAATTCTAAATCATAATTTTCAGAGGTAGTAATTTTATTTTTCCATACCTTGGGTAGTATTGTCTTTTATTCATGCTGGAAAGATGACTTCATCCTACTTCTGCATTCAATTTCTTCATGAACAAATTCATTGCAAATATAAAATGTCATTTCATTTTTAAGAGGTGAGAGAACATTATAGGAATATTTATTTTCCCTGATCTCATTCTGTTGTTTTCTTTCTTCTCTAGTCATAATTTTTTTATAAGCAACACAATGAACTACTTTGTGACCAAAATTGTGACAAGTGAAGCATTGACCATTGAAGTAAGAATACCTGGGAGTATAATACCTTCTTAAATATCTTTCCTTTTGTTCATGGTTAGGTTGTTTTGCATGGAAAATATTTGATCTTTCATTCTTTTGTTGAGGTCTATAATTATGATGACTACTTCCTTTTACTGCATTGATGTAGCTTCCTGTACCTATTTCAAAATATTTCATAGATTTTGGTGTTTTACCATTTGGATTATATCCAAGATCTATCTTGATTAAAGGAGACCGTTTTACTTTAATGATTTCTTCTATAGCCTCATATACTTTAGAAAATATAAGATTTATAGCCTTTGTTTTCTCAAGTTCCTTTCATAGACCCACAATTTCAAGTTCTAAGTTTTCACAGTGCCTTTATTTTTCTAGAAATTGTTTCTTGAAAGCTTCTTCAATTGATTTGGCTTCTTTTAGATAGAATTTTAGTTGATTTATTTCTTCAAGAAGAGTGTTTTCCTTATACATATCGATTTCCTTTTCTTGATTCTTGCTTATAACCCGGAGTCTATCAATTTATTCAAGAGCATCCATAAAGACATCATCAGATTCATATACACATTGTTCTTCAAATTCCGTAAGTAACGAATGATTTTTATGAGGCTCATCATCCTCATAATTGGAAGAATATTCACTATCTTCATGAGTATAAGAACTTTTCTTGCTATCAAAATTTCTTTCAACATTCCTATTTGTAACATTCATCCCTTTCGCATGATTTTATTTTTAAGGATATTTAGTGGTTAGGATATTCCGACACGTAGGAATAGTTAAGTATAACTTGGTCTAGTATAGAGTTAGGTAAAGTGTGTTTCATTACCATGTACATTTGTAACTTACAATCCGACAGTCACGATATGTAGTGATCCGACAGTTCATTCTCTCCTCGGTATTACCGACACTTGATCCATGGCTTGACACCTGATTGGTCCATGAATTCTATTTAAAGCACATGGAGAGTCATTTGTAGTTTCACCGTGCATGGGAGAAAATTATGTAAATTTTCATTCTTTTATTAATAAATTGCCTGTAGTAGCCACGTTGGCATAGGTCGTGGACTATTTCCCTCTCCGAGGGTTTTAACCACGTCAAAATACTGGTGTATTGATCTGTGATCTGTTTGTGAGCGGTGTCCTTTCGATGTTCTATCTGAGGAACTTACCCTATAGATTCCTACATGGTATCAGAGCTATTTGAGGGTCGCGTCCGTTGTTGATCCAAATATGAAGCCGTTAGAACTGCATGCGACTGCCATCTCCTAGATCTGTTGTTTCTGACTGCTTTCGGGCCGAGAGGACTGCTCTGTTATGTTGGGAGCATTTGTTCTAGTGAGGAATCCCTTTCATTTCACGCAAAAAGGTTTCTGGTAGCCCTAGCTGCGTCATTTTTTAGATCTGGAGGTATACAGTGTTTATTTGCAATTTACTGTTATTTTCTCTCTGTTTATTTCGGTTTCGGTTTATTTAGCTATTTTTTTATCGGATCTTTACCTTTCATTTCTGCGTATGCTCTTTGCCCTGCGACTTTGTATGATTTGGGAAAATCAGAAACAGAAAGGAAGAATTTTTCTCATGCGTATGCTCTTTTCCCTGCACCTTAGTGTGATCTGGGAAAATCAGAAACATTGAGGAAAATATTTAGTTTCCGGGTAAAGCTAACTTTAAGTCGTAAGGCTTGTTTTTTTTGCATGTCCGTGTTGGGTTTTGTGTTTTTGTTTTGTAGGGAGAAAAAGAGATTTCTTAAGCAAGCACGCAATCCAAAGCATCCGTGAC
>APFE030189346.1:150492-168092 GCA_000404065.3 Pinus taeda
CATGAGAGAAACTTATGTAAATTTTCATTCTTTTATTAATAAATTGCCTGTAGTAGCCACGTTGGCACAGGCCATGGACTGTTTCCCTCTCTGATGGTTTTAACCATGTAAAAATACTAGTGTATTGATCTGTGATTTGTTTGTGAGCGGTGTCCTTTTGGTGTTCTATTTGAGAAACTTACCCTATAGATTCCTACAAGTGGCATAGTGACCTACTCTCCCACAGGAAAAAACATTTAAAAGGAAGATTACCTTTAAAATTTTCAGTTCCTACTTGGAGTTTCTTCACAAAATTTGCTTCTTTTTCATTTGAAATATAACATGTTTCCTTCCTCTTCCTTCCTTTTGTTTGTAGCTTTGAACGTTGCTTCTCTAATAATTGATGGACCACCTTTTTCTCATATCATAGGATGTTAAAATCCCATGGAACTTTTCAATAGTGAGATTCTTCAAATTTTGCATTTCTTGAATGGCAGAGACATTGGTATCAGACTTTGAGGTTAGAGATCTTAGAATTTTCTCAACAACATTAGAATCCTTTATTTAGTCACCAAGATTTTTCATTGAGTTAATGATCTCATCTATCCTAACAAAAAATCTTGCAATACTTTCATCATCATGCATTCTAAGAGTCTCATATTGAAGTTTAAACATTTGAAGTTTAGCGCTTTTTACGTTAGTATTACCTTCATAGCTTTGGACAATCTTGTCCCATATAACCTTTGTGGTATTTAGCTACATGACCTTTACAAATCTAGATTTAGCCAAGCTTCCAAAGATAAAATTTACTTCCTTTGCATTGGTCTCATATTTTTTCTTGCCCCTGTCATCTAGAGGGATGGAGGTTGGGTATATTATATCCATCTTCAACAATTTCATATACATCAACTCCAAGTTCCTGCAAAAATGATCTCATTTTGACTTTTTGAAATACAAATTTATTCCATTAAAAAAGGGTGGATTAATAAAAATGCTCCTTCTTGACTACTCATCTTGATGGATCTCCCTTTAAGCGATCAAGCTTCTTATGAGGGACTTGCTCTGATACCAATTGTTGCAAAAAATACTTGGGGGCGGGAGGTGAATCAATATTTTTCACTCACTTCAACTTTTCATTTCTTATTTGAAATTATGTACACTATTTTTATTCATGCAACCAATGTGTGTACACAATCCTTGTGAATGCAAACAATGTATATACAAATTACTAAATTTATGTTACCTTTCATTAGTGACTTAGCTTAACCAATGCATAATAAAATCAGTATGTAGTAAAGAAAAAGTAAATTAAAACACATGAGAAACACACATATAACATCAAGATTTTTAGGTGGAAACCCAGTGTGGGAGAAAGCCACCGTTGATGTTGTCTTTGTCTTGTTTGTTTTTATAAAAAGAAAATATTCATTACATTTTGGTACTAATGCAAACTATTAATAATATGTAGGCACCCACTTGCAGGAGGATACAAACTCCACTCAATCTCCATCTCCTACTGTAAGGGAGCTACAACCCCCTCATGTCATTTACCAGCTACTACTAGAAGGGAGCTCCTAACCCTTTACTAAAGGTTGCAATCCTCAACTCCTTGTGGAGCACTTTTCAGAATGTTTCAAATTGGATCCACCTATCAAACAATGAGGACCCATATCAACAATAAACCCAAACTAACATGAAAAACTAAAATACTAAATCTAAGTCACTGAAGCATTGCATTTGTAAAAGATCAAACATCTAAATGTAGAACCACACCAAAACAAACAAATATTAGAATACATACATAACTATACTGAAAAAAAACTCGCATATGTATGCACTTCCTCTATTTAACACCTATGTACAGATCTCAGATTACTGAACACTGGATTATTTAACTAACTGAATGATTGTACCATAGAAATCAATTGTTGGACTATTGACATGTCATTAAACCAATCACATATCACAACACCATAGCATCATTACCAAACATTATTCCATTTCACATTCAACTCAATCAACATTGTTTGACACAAATCATCAAGATAGAGGCATCATTGACATACAATAACAAATAGAGAAGAACACATCAAATGTCATCATCAAGCCACACTGCAAAACCTTAAAATCATATACAGAACATCCATGAAACATATCAGTGTATGTATGAAACTACAATGCATAACACCCATGTACAAATCTCAACATATTGAATCCTATATCTCAGAATATATATGTGACCCTATAGAGACAAATTCACATATGTACGCGATCATCTAAAGACAAACTTGCATATAGATCTGAAAACTTTCACTGAAAATATAACTTCACTCTTTGAAACTTTACTATCAAAACTACATAATTATGGATAATTCATTTAGATCACAATATCATAATAACCACATATCTATCAGTTTTAGTTACTTAGACATTTGCAATAAGTAAATCAATCAAGCATATATGTCAACACACTTTCATATCTTTCATATTTGATTCTTCTCCTTGATCCTTGGTGCACACTTGTTTCAGATCAGATCACATATGAACACTCATCACTTGCACACCTAACACCTTGATCTCCATATCCTTATATAGTTTTAGTCTTAGCCAACAACTTAGGTAAATTCCTTGGTAATGTCATTAGTATTCTTTGACGGGATCAAATAATTGTTGTCACTCTGATTATTATGGGCCAATACCATAGTAATGACCTTTGATATGTAGATTACCATGGTTCTATATGCGATGTTTCTTCATAGGAACTGTGTATGTACGCAACCCTTATTCATAAGATCCATGTATACTTTCTCAAACTTCACCTTTAACATCCTTTTTCCTCTAAACTTTCAATTCTTTGTTCATAGAAATTATAGCATATGTACGAATCTTCTTTAATGCCACAGTCATCAATGTTGACATTAAGTAAGTACATATTTATCAGTCACGTTTCCATCAAGGACAACGCATTAGTCATATTACAAACAATATTTTACTGATTTTTTGACAAGATTGTGATATCCTAGTGATTTCATAAACAACACAGTTCCGCAGGTCTCATTGACACCTTTCTAATGGTATATCCCACTCTGGAAAACTTCTCCCGGATGAGAAGTTATGGCTATTTGAATTTCAATAGTAACTAAGGATCCAAATACTATAGAACGAAACCCAAAATATTAAAAAATTAACCAATGTGCATCTTACTAATAAATATATGGTCCAGTGGCTCATATCAATGGTGGACGATAGGCATACATGCATAATTGCTAATGACATTAAACAATGTGCAACTTTGCATTAATAAAAAACATGCCAAAACTAGAGAAATATTTAATCACTGTAAAGTATGACAACCTACACAATAGTTAACAACCTCGAACCCACCATAGTGGTTCCATGAATTAACACATGGTGAGCCCGAAGTGTCTTATTTTGGTGACTAGGAAAACAAATGGTGAGCTCAGAGTGGCTCATGTTGATGATTAGGTAGACAAATAGTGAGGCATGAATGGATTATTTCGGTGACTGGGTAGACACGTGGTGAGCCCAAAGTGGCTCATGTTGGTGGTTAGGTAGATACATGGTGAGCTTGGAGTGGCTTATCTTTATGACTAGGTAGACACGTGGTGAACTTGGAATGGCTCATTTTAGTGGCTTGGAAAATTGACACGTGGCACACGTTGATTGGTCCAATGGGATGATTTGGCAACCTAAACACATGGAACAATATTATAGGCTTCTTGTACATGTTGCACGACCTATCATCTGATTAAATTAGTAAGGTGATGTGGCGTCACTAGGAGTTTCCATGTGGTAGGGAAAAATGGCACATTTTCATTGGAAGAAGTGTTGAAAATGTGTGACACATGGGATGCCTCATGGGCCACCTGTGTCATGATGATGTCATCATGCATATCACTAGGGACCTAGTCATAGAGATTGGTCACATGCGACCAAGGTACTAATTTTAACGACCAGAGATTAGAATTAGGAAGAGTATGGTTACATGGTAAGAACCAACACTAATTATATGGTAGAAGAAAGCAATTAAATTAAATTAAATTCATGTCGTAAGGGCAAACCCCTAGTTATATGGTAGAAGAAAGTAATTAAATAAAATTAAAATCATATGCTAGGGCCTAGCCATCAGTTATATAGCACAAGTATTGATGTGAGTCAGCTCTATTGTATAGGTAGGATTCATAGGCCTATGGCCATCCCTTCATATGCCCAGGACCATAGACAATTATAAATGTGTTCCCACCTAATCAATTTGAGGGCATGTGATCAAGTAAATAATTCATAGCTTAGTGATGCCTTAGTCTTGGTGGAGTGAACCTATTTATTCTGGTCATATCAATGGTGAAGATGCTCCAGTGAAACATGGTTTGGAGCTTTGTATGTTTGCGGGATATAATGATGAAATTCACTAATCTGGTTTCTTGTTGTATGGTCATAAGTGTTTTTGAACATGGTTTGATCTCGTACCTCTGACCCTAGTTCAATCTACAACCATGATTTGTTTGATGCGTAATATATAGTAGATTTTCATCAATGTTAATTTCCACGATGGATTTCATGTTGTCATCCTTCACCAGACTTGAGTAGTATATGATGACATGTGACCCAAGACACATTGTACCTAAGGACTGACGTGGTGTAATGATGCTGGAACATAAGGTGGGTTGATACCCTTACTCAAATTTTGAGTCACGTTCATTATAGAGTTAGATGCATTAGTTTACACGGATCATCATGTATATTGTTTGGTGGTTAAATTGTAGTGGATTGGCTAAGACCCTAGTTCAAGTCCCAGTGGTAATAAGGTTAGATTATTTTATTATTATTGAAAATCATTCTATCGAATGTTTAACCAATTTTTGGCACACATTTTGTAGTGTCAAAACCAGAGTATGAACAATTTGTCTAATGCACCTAGAAAAGGGCATTCTATATAATAGTTAAACAATTATATAGTTTTAAATGGTTATTTTGAATTTTTGAGCTCACTTGTGAGTGAAATTGAAATATGGAATTTGCATAGTGATATTTTGTTCATAAGTGAATGCATGGAAAGACAAGAAATTCCTCATTGACATATATTTCATGATCAAAATCTCTATTTCATGTTTTTGAGGGTTTAGGAGCATGTTGAAGTCATTTTGAATATATGGCAAGAATAGTTTATGAGATAAGTCATATGTGACTATATCGATGAAAAAATTAAAGAAAAGCTATGACGAGGTATGGTAAAGTGTGGATAATAGCATGAAAACTAGGGACAATGATTTATATGATAATTTGTGGCAATGATTGCAAATTGTGAAAATGAACTATAGTGATAATGTTGCAATTGTTGAAATGATAGTGATTGCATATTGTGATAGGTTTTATAGTGATATTTCTTGTAGGATGTGATTACATATTATGAAATTACTTATGATTCAATTATTTGTGATGATAATGGATCTAATTTGAAATATTTTAAAAAACGGTTCACAAGGAAGTTGAAGAAGGAGGTGTGTGCCTCTATTGAAGTTGGAACCTAGAGTACGCTGGCATTTTCTCATCATCGATGTTGGTGCCTCAATTAGGTTGGAGGCTAGATCAGGTCAGAGCTTTCTCATTGATTGAGTTCGGTTCCTTAATCAGGTTAGAGCCTAGACTAAGTTTGAGCTTTCTCATTATAGAGATTGGTGCCTTAATTAGGTTGTAGTCTACAATGATGTGTTGTTTGCACAAAGTCTTTTGAGGTTTGCGCCTCAATCAGGTTGTGTGTACTGCAAGTATAAGATTTCTTATTTTTTGGGTGGGTGCCTCTAATAAGTGAGGGCGTGTAAATATATGTAATGTGTTATCACTGAAAAAATCTTTCCAAAATTTTGGACCACTCGCATGCTTCCAAAGTTTTTGTGTTGGTGTTGGTCAAGTCATTTTCATTTTTTTTGTTTTAGAGTCTAAATCATAGAGTTGGAGTCTTGTTTCCACTATTAAATAAAAATCAACAACCTTATAAATCCCATATCATTTCAAAAATTTCATGTATTTAGTCATTTTAAAATTTTGAAGGCGGTGTGAAACTGTCTAGGAGTTTTCGTAGCGTGCTACAAAATTGGGATTTCCTGTTAAATCTTGTTTAGCTGTCAAATTTACTAGAATTTGTTAGATTTTCATCATCAGGTATCAGTCCATGAACCTTACCACTGACATGCAACCTTTCATATCCATCATTAGATTTGTTAGGGGTCATTTTTCTGTAGTCATTTCAAAATTTCAAAAAAGAAGGAAGGGTTAATTGGTCCTGGACATATTCATGTTGATCTTGGTCATCTTCATGCAATAGATTTTTGATACAATTCTTAGTTTGATTAAACAAGCCCATGGTGAGCAGAGATTAGAAATCTTCATCAAATTCAAGCGAGGCAGCTCCTCAATTAAGCAAGGCATTTTCTTCCAGGTTGTTTTGTCTAAAGCGATTTCAAAAGAGAAAATGTCAAAAGAAAGGAAGATATCGCAAGTGTTGAAATAGGACTTAGCCCTAGGGCTAAGGAAATATCATCACCAGTACAACCATCACCAATGCACAAGAATGACAGAAACAAGGCAATTAGCAATCAGGAAGAAAGACAGAGCTTTGAGGAGGATAAGGAGAAGTTGAAACTTGCCAAGCATGAAATCACCAGACTTGAGAAAAGGACAAGAAGACATGCAACTAGAAAGGTCGACTTCAACAAAATGAAGGTTGAGTGGGAACATGAGAAAAATTCAAAACCTCAAGCAGTGAGCAGAAAAGCTCAATATTTCACTTGGATTGTCCCTGCTATTAAGGAGGCAAGATATATCAGATGGATTAATAATAGGCTTACACCCAACATCAAAGTGATGAAGAGAAAAATTGAAGACTTGGAGATTCAGCTGAGTAAACCTGAAGGGCATCCTTAGCTAAAATAAACCACACGGTAAGTGAGGAGTCTTAATACAATTTTGATGTAGAACTTACCTTTTGTTTTTGGATGGATGATGTTAGTTTTGTATGGCTTATTAGCATATGGTGAAGCCGTTCAAAAATCACAAGAAAGACAATTAAAAAAAAAAAAAAACTATGTGTTTTTGACTCACACAGCAGTTTCGTAGCGCGCTATGAAACTGCTGAAGGTGACAATTTTGTTTTTTGAGGATCTATCTTGAAAGAAAAAGGGGATTATTTTGAAAGGGATGTTGCTTAAAAGGTGTAATAATATCACTTGAGAAGGTTTGAGCCCTAATATAAAGGTAAATTCAATAAATGAAGACATATGCACATACCAAACGTTGCGCTACGAAATCACTGAAGCAACCTTTTTAAGGAGGAAAACTGTTTTAAGTAGTCAATTTCCAGGAGGTCTCTAGAGCAACTAAAAGTATATTTTGGAAAATGGAAAGCGGTTTTTATTCCTAACATACTGCAATAGAAAAACCTCTTTCATTTTCTTCAAATTCATTATGATATGGGAGAAATGGATGAATCAACTTGCACTACGAAACTGCTGTAGGAGCAGTTTTTCAAAAATCACAATTTCCCAGTTTACACCTAATATTCAAAGACAGTTTTTGGGTAGTAGGAAATTCAAAAACCCAAGAGAGGTTTTTGTTCAACACGTATTTTTCTACAAAAGCCTCATTATTTTTTTCAAAATACATTTTTTATGAGGAGATAGAAGCTCTGTCCCAACACCTATTTTTCATCCAGAACAAAGCAAGGAACAGTCTCCTAGTTTTTAGGACAGATGAAGGAGAAGTTATTAAAGGACAGCTGGAGGGTTATGGGCACCATAAAATTTGAATTCATGGAGTTATAGGTTTCAAAATGAATGTTTAATTCCTAGATAAGGTTGTTTTAATCATAATGAGGAGTTACACTCCTAATTGTTTTAGGTCTCTAGAACTGCTAGTTAACAGTCAGTTATATTAAATAATTGGTTTTGAGTATCAATAGGTGTCAGGTAAGGTAGAATTCGAATTCCCCTCATCCTAGAGGAAGGAATCTAAGTCATGTAATAAAATATATATATGGGAGAAGATGTAAGGCACCAAGAGTTGGAAATTTTTCAGAGAAACACTCATATTGTGTCATTTTAGAAGATCATGTTTTTATGAATACAAACTTTGGATTTACTTCTCAGGATTCAGAAAGAGTTCAATGGTGGCTTGTTTTATGTTTGTCCTTATTTACTTATTTGTATAATTCATTGACATTCTTTAACTTCCTTCATGCATTTATAGACTATGTTTCTTACTTGTCTCTATGTGTTAACTGATATGTTGAACTCCAGATGCCCTGATTTCCATGTAAAGTTAATATAATTGTTATACTAAAGCATTTCTTGACTCCATAAACCCAATGGATGTTTACTGATCATGTTCAACCATTCATATTTTTCACTTGTTTCATAGAGTTAGCCATCTAATCTTTATCAAAATCTTTAACCTAGTGAGAGAGCCCTCTCAGGTTAAGGAGGCTAAGCCTCAGCCAAAAGTTGGTTTGGAAGAGTTACACAAGGTCTTTCCGGTCAGCAGCCTATTAGGGCAAGGTTTTGTGATAACATTTTGGTGCGTCTTCCGGGATTCTAAAGATTATTCATTCCCAAAATCAAGGAGCTGAACTTTTGAAGGTAACAGGAGTTTAGAAAACTTTTGAGGCTGCAACTACCTTGGCGACTCCATAGATCAAATAAAAAATTGGAAGGTGACTCCACTGCTAGAAGAGTGGTAGCTTGATGAAGTTTCAAGATGAGTTCCATTGCAAGAATGAATGCTAGGTATGCCCCTATGAATCGGTCTCACATCCCTAGTTTTCCAAATCCTATGCCAAAGGTTTATTGGTTAGATGATCTTCCAATGTTCAAAGATGAAAAGAAAGACAATTTTGCTCTTCATTTGGTTAGGTTCCATATGCACGTACGCAGTCTTAAGGGTTAGTTCCCTGAAGATTGTCTCATGAAGATGTTTATGACCACTTTAGAAGGAAAGGCATGGTCTTGGTATAAAAGTTTGGAAAATGGTTCAATATATTCACTTGCTAATTTTCATGATGAATTCTATGAGATGTATGAGAATGTCATCCTTCCTTATTGCTGGTAAAAGATTGTTGTAAACATTCTTTAAGTCTTATTCGGTATTTGGAGGATTGTTATGATGATGATGAATTTATGGATGAAGAAAGTTTAGAGGCTCTTCATAACAATACATTTCAACAACTAAAAGAAAGGATAACATCCCATGAAATGAAACGTAAATATCAACAAGAGTATACCTATGAAAATCATATTACATCCTCCGAGATTGATGTAGAGATGCAACAGACTTGTCAGTCTTCAAATCATAATGAAGATGAAAATAATTGCAAACACCAAGAAGAAGTACTGGAAGATAGATTTTATAACCCACAGGCAGAGGAAAAGGTTGTTTTTTTATGTCATACTTTGCAGCAGCTTACATCAATGAATGATATTAATAATGAGGAAAATTACATTGTTTGTGGGAATCATTTAGAAAATCAATTGGATAGCAGATCGAAGGAATCGTGTGTGGCTGAAAATCAGTTGTCTGAAGATGTAGAATGTTATGATGATCATCAAAATAACCATGTCCTCTTTGACCCTATAAATGAATACATGGAAAATATTTGCACACCAGTATTTCATTTTCATTTGCATTATGAAGATCAGGTACATTATAAGATGATTTGGTCATCTCACTATCATGGTTATTTTGAGGTCGAATGCAGTCAAGAGCCTCCAATATCAGAAAAGACAATTGATTGGCTTTATTGGAAATATCATGTTCACTAACCTAAAGTGGAAATTGCAGCTGATAGGGTAGGTAGGAATATGAAAATAAGCTCAAGGTAGGTTGACTGAGAATTTTTTTGAGTAGGTGCAGATTGAGAGTCTATCTTGCAGAAACCATTAAAGCTTGGAAAGAAGATTAGGCAGCATTTCAAAATTCTATTCTAGAAGATGGATAGCAGCACTGGAACTGTAGGTTCTTAGTGTACCACAAGGGCACACTATCCCAAGTGGAGCCACTGTTATCACTGAAAAAATATTTCCAAAATTTTGGACAACCCGCATGCTTCCAAAGTTTTTGTCTTAGTGTTGGTCAAGTCATTTTCATTTTTTTTTTTGTTTTAGAGTCTAAATCATAGAGTTGGAGTCTTGTTTCCACTATTAAATAAAATTCAACAACCTTATAAATACCATATCATTTCAAAAATTTCATGTATCTGGTCATTTTAAAATTTTGAAGGCGGTGCAAAATTGTCTAGGAGTTTTCGTAGTGCGCTACAAAATCAGGATTTCATGTTAAATCTTGTTTAGCTGTCAAATTCACTAGAATTTGTTAGATTTTCATCATCAGGTATCAGCCCATGAACCTTACCACTTACATGCAACCTTTCATATCCATCATTAGATTCGTTAGGGGTCATTTGTTCATAGTCACTTCAAAATTTCAAAAAAAAGGGAAGGGTTAATTGATCCTGGACATATTCATGTTGATCTTTGTCGTGTTCATGCAATAGACATTTGATACAATTCTTAGTTTGAGTAAACAAGCCCATGGTGAGCAGAGATTAGAAATCTTCGTCAAATTCAAGCGAGGCAGCTCCTCAATTAAGTAAGGCATTTTCTTCCAGGTGGTTTTGTCTAAAGCGATTTCAAAGGAGAAAATGTCAAAAGAAAGGAAGATATCACAAGAGCTGAAACAGGACTTAGCCCTAGGGCTAAGGAAATATCATCACCAGTACAACCATCACCAATGCACAAGAATGACAGAAACAAGGCAGTTAGTAGTCAAGAAGAAAGACAAAGCTTTGAGGAGGATAAGGAGAATTTGAAACTTGCCAAGCGTGAAATCGCCAGACTTGAGAAAAGGACAATAAGACATGCAACTGAAAAGGTCAACTTCAAAAAAATGAAGGCTGAGTGGGAACATGAGAAAATTGTAAAACCTCAAGCAATGAGCAGAAAAGCTCAACATTTCACTTGGACCGTCCCTGCTATTAAGGAGGCAAGATACATCAGATGGATTAATAATAGGCTTAGACCCAACATCAAAGTGATGAAGTGGCAAATTGAAGACTTGGAGATTCAGCGGAGTAAACCTGAAGGGCATCCTTAGCTAAAATAAACCACACAGTAAGTGAGAAGTCTTAATACAATTTTGATGTGGAACTTACCTTTTTGTTTTTGAAAGGATGATGTCAGTTTTGTATGGCCTATTAGCATATGGTGAAGCTGTTCAAGAAAGACAAATTTGAAAAAAAAAACTATGTGTTTTTTACTCACACAGCAGTTTCGTAGCACGTTACGAAACGACTGAAGGTGACAATTTTGTTTTTTGAGGATCTATCTTGAAAGAAAAAGGAGATTATTTTGAAAGGGATGTTGCTGCAGAGGTGTAATAAGATCACTTCAGAAGGTTTGAGCCCTAATAAAAAGGTAAATTCAAGAAATGAAGACATATACACATACCAAACCTTGTGCTACGAAATCACTGAAGCAACCTTTTTTAGGAGAAAAATTGTTTTAAGTAGTCAACGTCCAGGAGGTCTCTAGAGCCACTAAAAGCATATTTGGGAAAATTTAAAGAGGTTTTATTCCTAGCATACTAAACTAGAAAAACCTCTTTCCGTTTCTTCAAATTCATTATTATGTGGGAGAAATTGATGAATCAACTTGCGCTACGAAATTGTTGTAGGAGCAGTTTTTCAAAAATCACAATTTCCCAATTTACACCTAATATTCAAAGATAGTTTCTAGGCAGTAGGAAAGGTGTTTCAAAAAAACAAGAGAGGTTTTTGTTAAAAAATGATTTTTATACAAAATTCTCATTCAGTTTTTCAAAATACATTTTTTATGAGGAGATACGAGCTTTGTACCAACACCTAGTATTCAACCAGAACAGAGCAAGGAACAATCTCCTAGTTTTTAGGACAGATGAAGGAGAAGTTATTAAAGGCTAGCTAGAGGGTTATGGGCACCATAAAATTCGAATTCATGGAGTTATAGGTGTCAAAAGGAATTTTTAATTCCTAGATAAGTTTGTTTTAGTCATAATGAGGAGTTACACTCCTAATTGTTTTAGGTCTCTAGAACTGCTAGTTAACAATCAGTTATATTAAATAGTTGGTTTTGAGTTTCAATAGGTGTCAGGTAAGGTATAATTCGAATTCTCCTCATCCTAGAGGAAGGAATCTAAGTCATGTAATAAAATATATATATGGGAGAAGATGTAAGGCACCAAGGGTTGGAAATTTTCATAGAAACACTCATATTGTGTCATTTTAGAAGATCATGTTTTTATAAATACAGACTTTGGATTTACTTTTCAGGATTCAGAAAGAGTTCAATGGTGGCTTGTTTTATGTTTGTCCTTATTTCCTTATTTGCAGTAGTATGAATGTATGATACTTAGAATTCATTGACATGCTCTAACTTCCTTCATGCATTTATAGATTATGTTTCTTACTTGTCTCTATGTGTTAACTGATATGTTGAACTCCAGATGCCCTGATTTCCATGTAAGGCTAATATAATTGTTATACTAAAGCATTTATTGAATCCATAAACCCAATGGATGTTTATTGATCATGTTCAACCATTCATATTTTTCACTTGTTTCATAGAGTTAGGCATCTAATCTTTATCAAAACCTTTAACCTAGTGAGAGAGCCCTCTCAGGTTGAGGAGGCTAAGCCTCAGCGAAAATTTGGTTTGGAAGAGTTACACAAGGTCTTCCTGGTCAGCAGCCTATTAGGGCAAGGTTTTGTGATAACATAATGAATATAAGAAGAACAAGAAGAACAAGAAGAACAAGAATTTTTGGTTTTCTCCCACATGGGTTTCCATGTAAAATCTTATGTCTCTTTGTGTTGATGTGATGGCTTCTTATTTATGTGATGATATCTTTATGGTGCACCATTCTATTTGATGATATACTGCTAATGGTTATGGTTCATTGTAATAAAAGTAATTGTTTATGAAACTTTATGAAATACTTAAATGTCTCTCACATTGATTCACCCCCTCCTCTCAATGAGATATTTGGTCCAACAAGTGGTATTAGAGCATGTTACCTTCAGGACTAATTAATTACTAGAAGGTTTAATTTAAAGGAAAAAAATTTGTGACCAGAGCTGTGACTAAGACCCTTATGTTTTATGGATCCACCTATGCATTCCTTTCTCATCTCCTTGGGAGAAAATTTTTGTGAAATTGTAGATACATGATATAAATTCCCTAATACTATCGCAACATGTTTAATAAATAAGGAACTATACACATAAAAGCCTCAATCCAAACATGTTATGTTATGTGAATTAGAAAATTTATAATTTTTCAAAGTAATGTAGTGTAAATCAGCCGATTAAGTATGGAAGAAGCTTCAAACTTATAATGATTGGAACATGAAAGTTGAAGTCGATATACAAGCTCTTAAGGGTCAATTTGAAAATTTGAAGAAGAATATGAGGATATTGCCTCCTTTGAGTATACAATATTGTCAACTCCATTGCAAATCTCGATGAAGAAGTCAAGAGTAGTTCGATTATTTAGAAACTTTTAAGTTCTCTTCATTCAAATTGTCAATCCCAAAGTATCAACTCGTGAAGAACTATCAAAAGTAGAAAAGATGACTATTGATATACTTCATGGAACGGTTTCATCATATGAATTGAGAATAAATGAGGAAAAATAAGGGGTCAAGGAAGCAACTTTCAAAGCATCCAAAGAAAAGAAAAAGGAAGAAGATCAAATAGACTCTAACTTCGATGAAGAATAAGCCCGGTTTGTTTGAAAGTTAAAAATGTTGGAAATAATACTGAGAGGGGGGGTGAATCAGTATTATCAAGTCAATTATTTTTCAATTCAAACATAGATTTGTATACGCTACTTTTGTTAGTGAAACTAGCGTATATACTCAACTTCAGATAAGGAAACTAGTGTATAACTTAGAAACTTATAATTTAATTATTCTTTAGGTGTTGATCTTTAATCTGTGTGTCAGAACAATATAAACATTAACCAGGAACAGAAATTTAGTGCAGACAGTCACACACAAGAACACAAGATATAAGGTGGAAACCAATGTGGGTGAAAACCACCTGCTGCAATTTGTCTCTATCTTCTTTCAATTAGAAACTTCTTTTTACAATGTTTTTGTACTGGTGCAGTCTTATTCCAGTACGCAGGATGCAACCTATAGAAGGCTACAACCTTCTCTCGTTCTCCAAACTCTCCTGGAAGGGAGCTACAACCCCCTTAGCTCTTGTACTAGCTGGGGTACTAGTACGTAGGTGCTGACCTACAGAAGGCTACAACCTTCTCTTTTCTTCCAGGGACTACGTTTCATAAATTTTCAGACTGGATCCATGAATAACATCAATCAAACATCAAGTATATCTGCAACCACCAATCTTATTTGTACAACCCAATACTGAATCAAACAATCACTTCTATGAATGTTGTAACCAGAATAATAACAGTAACCAAACACCAATCTTGAACCCAGAATACTGTAGCAATAACCCAAAGTAGCTAAAACATATTTTATGAGACGTACACTACTTCAAAGTGAGTAACCTGCGTGCATACACTTCTGTACAAAGGAAAACCTACGTATACGCTTTTTTGAATCACTGAACCAACGTGTATACAGGCATTCGTTGTGCCGAACTTGCGTACAGATCTATGAAAGACAGTTTTCCCTTTTCAAGTATTCAAGCATTAATTATACTCAGATTATTAGATTCATATATCAATTCATGCGACAAATATAATAGATCAAAATCACATAAAGATACTACTATTCAAGCCTTGAGATTTGACCCTTCAATAGAACTTATCCATCTTGTAACGCCGAGGTTCCTCCTTGATTCAGATTCAGCTATGCACCATAAGCCAATCACCAGTATTCCAGATCTTATTCCTTATAAGATATTCAATACTTGAGTCAATACCCTTGCCAAATGGTCTCTTCCTTTTTATAGTCATGGCCTTACTCAAACCATGGCCCAAAACCATAGATAAACCAATACCAGGGACCCAATACATGGGTTTAATATTTCAGATGCAATACCAAGGTCCAAAACCATAGGTCCAATTACCATGGACCCGAAAGTAATCTTTCCCACAAGTATGCACTTTACCGTGCATGAAAGTGCGTGTATATGCATACATGACATTTTATCATCAATACTACGTATATATGCGATCTAGTTAAAATGAACCTGCGTATATGAAGGTTTCTTCCATTATGAGAGCTTGAACTGTGATCTACCACCTGAGTACGTTGTCGTTAAGGACAACACCTATGCCATAGTGCCAAACCTGTGCCATAATGCCAACAATACCCCCCTTTGGACTTGATGGCAACACTACATCATTCAAAGTCATTCTCCCCCTTTGACATCAAGGGAAAAGGGTTATTCTCCCCCTGAGTTCATGCTGAGACCTCTACTCTGATGTGCTAACCTTGCTCCCCCTGATTGTAGGCTAGGTCTGTAGTAAATGGTCTATAAGAAAGAACATGACTCTATACATCATAAGAGACCTTCCTATCACCAAAGACTCATACATACATCCATCTCCCAAACAAATGGGGATATACCAGTATTGACTCATCCACCCAACCCAGTGGGGATACATCAATAGATTACACAAGATAAAACAAAAACATTACATCATCCATCCCAGGCATAGTGGGAAAACCAAGGTAGGTCGTTACATGACCTTGATAAGAAAAGAAATACATGACATAGAGACAAATTTTTTTTTACAACAAGATTATGATAGTTATCAATAATTAACATCAGCAGCATCTGTCAATCATTGTTCAGAGCAACAACCATGATCTTCCTCTGCACTTGTTCCACCTGAAACCAACACAACTATGAAATTGAACCACGATCTTGAAAGATAATGCCAACGATGCATTATTAGAATATATACTCCCCTTGAACCTGTGCCAAAAGGTCTTTGACAGACCCATATTAGACTCTTTTCATCTAGAGCCTAGCCCATTGATTGTTTTTAAACCAACATATATGTGATTGTATCTTCATAAAATGGCGTATGTACGCAGATCCTCCTCATGAAACTCGCGTACAACCACTTTTCTCTGAAACAGAAAATATTCAACAGCAAGATGAAACATAAACTACCCCCAGCTTCTGTCTGAGATATTCAAATGTCTCCCTGGGCAGTGGTTTGGTGAGTATATCAACAACTTGTTCCTTAGAGGGAACATACTCCAATTTGACCTTTTGTTCAAGCACTTGTTCTTGGAGAAAATGATACTTGATAGGTATGTGCTTAGTCTTTGAATGCATGACAGGATTCTTTGAAATATTGATTGCACTCGTATTATCACAAAAGATGGAGATAGGTGGAGTACAAGTGATTTGAAAATATTGCAAAGTTTGCATCATCCAAAGGATTTGTGTGCAGCAAGATGCAGTAGCCACATATTCTGCTTCAGCTGTAGATAAGGCAATTGAACTTTGTTTCTTGCTGAACCAAGATACTAATCTGGAACCCATAAAGAATGCACCACCACTAGTGCTTTTTCTGTCATCCACACTTCCTGCCCAATATTCATCTGTATATGCATGAAGTGTGAGATTTGCATCTCTAGGATACCATAAGCCATAGTTTTGTGTTCCTTGAAGATATTTGAAGATCCTCTTAACTTGCTGAAGGTGTGCTTCCTTTGGATTTGCCTGAAATCTTCCAACTATTCCCATTGCATGCATGATATCTGGCCGAGTACCTGTCAGATAGAGCAGACTATGAATCATGGATCTATAGGTTGGTTGATGTACTATTGCTGATTCATCATTAGCGCTGAGGTTACATCCTGTTACCATAGGGGTACATACCAATTTCGAGTCTTCCATGCCAAATTTCTTCAAGATCCGCTTTAGATACTTGGTTTGAGATAAAAAGATACCGTCTTTATTTTGTTGGATTTGTAAACCAAGGAAATATGTCAGCTCACCAAGCAAGGATATTTCAAATTCTTTTTGCATCACCAAAGTAAAGTTTTGACTCATGGCTTCTTCATACACAACAATAATTAGCAATTTATCACTATCAATTTTTATATATAGATTGCTATTTGCTGATCCTTTTGAGAAACCTCATTGATGGAGGTATTTGTCCAGACGATAGTACCAAGCCCTTGGAGCCTATTTAAGACCATAGAGTGCCTTCTTAAGTCTGAAAACAAGTTTTGGATCATTTCCAAGGATAAATCCATCTGGTTGCTCAATATACACTTCTTCTTCTAAGTCTCCATTTAAAAAGGAAGATTTCACATCCATTTAAAAAACTTTGAACTTTTGAAAGCTAGAAAGAGCAAGGAACATTCTTATAGCCTCTAGTCTAGCAACTGGTGCAAAAGTTTCTTCAAAGTCAATACCTTCTTGTTGTGCATACCCTTTACAAACTAGTCTGGCCTTTTTTCTAATGACTTCTCCATTCTCATTCAGCTTATTTTTGAATATCCATTTTGTCCCTATGACATTCTTATCTTTTGGTCTAGGAACCAACTCCCAAGTGTTATTCTTTTCAATTTGCTCA
>APFE030189346.1:171736-185008 GCA_000404065.3 Pinus taeda
TCCACCCACTTTTCATAACTTCAATAACCATTAGATAGGGACCTGCAACTTCGATGTTTCTTTGCTTGTTTAGTAAAATATTGCTAGGACTTTAATTTATTGAATGTTGTATAATTTGCAATTTATCAAGTTTCAAGGTCTAATTTTAAAAGTATAATTCTTTAAAGGGTGCTAGCTCAATGGAAGAGCACCTGCTTTACAAGCAGGAGGTTGGTGGTTCAATTCCATAGTGTCGTAACATCCATATGGAATGGTGATGATCAATTTTCAGCGACAAAGGCTCTTTTGACCATTACCAATGAGCTTTGGTCACATTTTTTGACCCTCACCAAAAATACGAGATGGTGACGGTCAACGAACGCCATCATATATACGCATCAATAGTGATGACCCTCAAAGGTCCGTAACCAAAAATCATTGTTGTTGATATGAAATGGTGATGGTCATTGTCTATCATTATAGTCATTATTCATGATAGACCTTGAATGTCACCACAACACCTATACTTCTAGGAATGCGGCCTTTCGTTACGGCCAATGAACCTCACAATATATATGCACTAATAGTGATGGCCATTAAAGATCCATCACAATAAATCATTGTTGTTCATATGAAATAGTGATGGTCACTATCCATCATTATAATCAATATTCATGATGGACCTTGAATATCACCATAAAACCTATAATTTTGGTGATGCCACCTTTGGTGACATTTAGTTTTTGGTGACCGAGGCTATGATTCGTCACCATTGCTCACATGCAATGGTGATGATCACTATTTGTCATTATAAATCATTATTCATGACGAACTTTGAATTTCACTACAACACTTATACTTTTGGTGTTGAAAATAATACTGAGATGGGGGTGAATCAGTATTATCAGGTCAATTATTTTTCAATTCATACACAGATTTGTATACACTACTTAGGTTAGTGAAACCAGCGTATATATGCAACTTCAGTTAACGAAACTAGCGTATAACTTATAATTAATTATTCTTCAGATGCTGATGTCAAAACCATATAAACATTAACCAGGAATAGAAAAGTAATGTAGACAGTCACACACAAGAACACAAGATATAAGGTGGAAACCCAATGTGGGTGAAAACCACCTGCTGCAATTTGTCTCTATCTTCTTTCAATTAGAAACTTCTTTTTACAATGATTTTGTTCTAGTGCAGTCTTATACCAGTACGCAAGCTGCAACCTGCAGAAGGCTACAACCTTCTCTTGTTCTCCAGCTTCTCCTGGAAGGGAGCTACAACCCCCTTAGCTCTTGTACTAGCTAAGGTACTAGTACGTAAGTGTTGACCTACAGAAGGCTACAACATTCTCTTTTCTTCCAGGGACCACATTTCATAAATTTTCAAACTGGATCCATGAGTATCATCAATCAAACATCAAGTGTATCTACATCAATCAGTCTCCTTTGTATAAACCAAAATAGAATCAACAAAACACTTATCAAAATGTTGTAACCAGAAAACAGTAATAGTAACCAGACACCAATTTTGAACCAAGAACACTGCAGCAACAAATAGAAGCAGTTAAAGCATATTTCATGAGATGTACGCTACTTCAAAATGAGAAACCTGCATACATACGCATCTGTCTCAAGACCAACCAGTGTATATGCTGCCTTCTCTCATTGAAATTGTGTGTATACACGCCTCTGATGTGCCGAACCTGCGTACAAATCTATAAAAGATAATTTACCGCATTTCACTTAACCAAACATCAGTTATACCCAGATTATCAGATTTATAGATCTAATCATGCGTCAATTATAACAGATCAACAATCACACAATGATACTACTATTCAAGCCTTAAAATCTTGATCCCTCAATAGAACTTATGCATCTTTTAGCGCTCAGGTTCCTCCTTGGTTCAGATCCAGCAATGCAACTTAAACCAATCACCAGTTTTCCAGATCTTGCTCCACTTAAGATATTCAATACTTTCGTCAATACCCTTCCCAAATGATCTCCTTCCCCTTTTATAGTCTTAGGCCTTACTCAAACCATGGTCCAAAACCATTGAGAACCAATACTAGGAACCCAATACTTGGGTTCAACACTTTGGATGCAATACCAAAGACCAAAACCATAGGTTCAAATATGTCAGACTAAATACCATGGACCAAACATAAATTTTCCCACATTTACGTGCTTTTCTTTGCATGAAAGTGTGTGCATACATATACACGCTTTTTTTTCGGTGATACCGCGTGTATACGCGACTTTACTGAGAGGAACCTGCGTATACATTATTTTCTTTCATTCTGAGTGCTTGAGCTATGATCTGCCATTTGAGTGAGTTTCCATCAAGGACAACACCTATGTCATAATGCCAACAGTCTCCCCCTTTGGACTTGATGGCAACCTCAAGTCACTCAAAATCATCCACCCGCTTTGACATCAAGGGCAAAGGGTTATGCTCCCCCTGAGTATATGCTAAATTCTTTGCTCTGTTGTGTTGTCCTAACTGTAGGCAAGGTCTGCAAGAAGATGTTCTACATGACTTTATACATTTAGGAATGACCTTCCTACCATCAAAGGCTCATACATACATCCTTCTCCCAACCATGTGGGAATTAACTCATCTACCCAACCAAGTGGGGATACACCAAGAATTTACACATGATAAAAACAAGAACATTACTTCATCCATCCCAGGCATAGTGGGGAAACCAAGACAGGTCGTTACATGACCTTGATAAGAAAAGAAATACATGACATAGAGACGAAATATCTACAGAAAGATTATGATAACAACTATCATCAGCGGCATCTGTCAATCATCATTCAGACCAGCAACCAATGCTTTCCCTCTGCACCTGTTCCTCCTGAAATAAAAAAAACTATGAAAGTGAACCAAGATCTTCTAAGATAGTGCCAACAATGCATTATTAGAAGAATATATGCTCCCCCTGAACCTGTTCCAGATGGTCTCTGTCATACCCATATCATATTCCTTCCATCCTGAGCCTGACCCACTGTTTGTCTTCAAACCAACATATACGTGACTGTACCCACATAAACTGGTGTATGCACATAGATTCTTCTCATGAAACTCGTGTACAACCACTTTTCTCTGAAACAAACAAGATGATGTATTACCTACCCCCATCTTCTGTCTGAGGTACTCAAATGTCTCCCTGGGCAGTCGTTTGGTAAGTATATCAACAACTTGTTCCTTAAAGGGAACATACTCCAATTTGACCTTTTGTTCAAGCACTTGTTCCCAGAGAAAATGATACTTAATAGGTATGTGCTTAGTCTTTGAATGCATGACAAGATTCTTTGAAATACTGATTGCACTTGTATTATCACAAAAGATGGATATAGGTGGAGTATAAGTGATTTGAAAATATTGCAAAGTTTGCATCATCCAAAGGAGTTATGTGCAGTAAGATGCAACAGCCACATATTCTGCTTCAGCTGTAGATAAAGCAATTGAACTTTGTTTCTTGTTGAACCAAGATACTAATCTGGAACCCATAAAGAATGCACCTCCACTAGTGCTTTTTCTGTCAACCACACTTCCTGCCCAATCTGCATCTATATATGCATGAAGTGTGAGATCTACATCTCTAGGATACCATAAGCCATAGTTTTGTGTTCCTTGGAGATATTTGAAAATCCTCTTAACTTCCTAAAGGTGTGCTTCCTTTGGATTTGCATGAAATCTTCCAACTATTCCTACTACATGCATGATGTCTGGCCGAGTCCCTGTCAGATAGAGCAGACTACCAATCATGGATCTATAGGTTGGTTGATGTATTGCTGTTAATTCATCATTTGAGTTGAGGCTGCATTTTGTTACCATAGGAGTACATACCGGTTTTGAATCTTCCATGCCATATTTCTTCAAGATTTTCTTTAGGTACTTGGTTTGTGATAAAAATATATCGTCTTTATTTTGTTGGATCTGTAACCCAAGGAAATATGTCAACTCACCAAGCAAGGACATTTCAAATTCTTTCTTCATTACCAAAGCAAAGTTTTGACTCATGGCTTCTTCATTGCTACCAAAGATGATATCATCAACATACACAACAAGAATTAGCAATTTATCATTATCAATTTTTATATATAGATTGCTATCTGCTGATCCTTTTGAAAAACCTTGTTGATGGAGGTGTTTGTCCAGACGATAATACCAAGCCCTTGGAGCCTGTTTAAGACCATAGAGTGCCTTCTTAAGTCTGCATACAAGTTTAGGATCATTTCCAAGGGTGAATCCATATGGTTGCTTGATATACACTTCTACTCTAAGTCCCCATTTAAAAAGGTTGATTTCACATCCATTTGAAATACTTTGAACTTCTGAAAGCTAGAAAGCGCAAGGAACATTCTTATTGCCTCAATTCTAGCAACTAGTGCAAAAGTTTCTTCAAAGTCTATACCTTCTTGTTGAGCATACCCTTTACAAACAAGTCTGGCCTTGTTCCTAATAACTTCTCCATTTTCATTCAGCTTGTTTTTGAATATCCATTTTGTCCCTATGACATTCATATCTTTCGGTCTAGGAACCAACTCCCAAGTGTTATTCTTTTCAATCTTCTCAAGTTCTTCATTCATGGCCTTGACCCAGCATTCATCTTTGCATGCCTCTCTTACATTTTGTGGTTCAGTGGAGGAGAGCAATGCTAGATAGCTTGAAGGTTCTGAAATGGTTCTTCTTGTTTGTACACCTGCCTCTTTCTATCCCAAAATTTTAGTTTCTGGATGATTCTTCTGAACGTACCTGGATGGAGTCTTTTCTTCTGTCCTTATTTGTTATTCTGGTGCCTCATGGGTTTCTCCTTCGTCATGATTCTGATTTGATGTTGAAGGATAGTCCTCATCATCTTCGAACTCTTCAGATTTTACTTGCCTAGGAGTGTTTCCTTCTTCATCAACCACTACATCAATACTTTCAACAATTTTTCCAAGTCTTTTATTGTAACACTTATATGATTTTCTGTGGGGAGAGTAACCAAGGAGAATGCCTTCATCTGCTCTAGGTTCAAACTTGCCAAGATTTTCATCAGTCCTTTTGAAGTAGAATTTGCTTCCAAAAGTTTTTAAATATTTTACCGTGGGAGTCTTACCATACCAAAGTTCATGAGGAGTCTGTGTGTTGTTTACCCAAACGTTTGTCTTGTTGAGAATAGTAACTGTAGCAAATGTGGCTTCACCCCAGAAGGTTGCGAGAGTTCCAGACTCATCAAGCATAGCACGAGCCATTTTTTGAACTATTCTGTTCATCCTTTCCAATACTCCATTTTGCTGAGGAGTCCTTGCAGCATAGAATTCCCTTCTTATTCCATCTTCTTCACAAAAATTGAAAAATTCATCAGAGGTAAATTCCCCTCCTCGATCAGACCTGAGGCATTTGATCCTGCGATCTGATTGGTTTTCAACCAAGGCTTTGAATGCTTTGAATTTTTTGAAAGCTTCATCTTTATACCTCATAAGTCCTATCCAACACATCCTTAAGAAGTCATCAATGAACAATATGAAGTACTCTTCTCCTCGAGGTGACCTCTTCCTAGTTCTACCACATATATCAGTATGGAAAAGTTCAAGTGGCCTGCTAGCTAATCCTTCCTTCTCAGGGAAATTAGTTCTGGTTTGCTTGCCAAACTGACATGATTTTCATATTGCATTTTCTGGAATTCTAATGTCAGGGAGATCACAAACCACCTGATATTTGCATGCTTTCCTTATCTGAGAGAAGCTTAGATACCCCAATCTTCTGTGCCATAGCCAGTGTTCATCACTCTTACTTAGATAGCATTGTTTTTGTCCTCCTTTGAGTATGTATAAATTATTTGGTGTTCTTATGCCTTTGATTACTGTTTTTCCTGTATCAAGCTCATGAACAATACATCCATTTGATCGAAATATCACCTCAGTTCCTTGATCACAAATTTGACTGACACTCAATAGATTATGCTTTAAGCCATCAGCATAGATAATATTTCTAGCTTTGACCTTCTCTTTCAAATGAATAGAGCCTTTACCTTTTATAAATGCAGGGGTGTCATTTCCAAATGAGACCTTCTTTTCCTTTTCTAAGGCACTATGACTGAAGTTTTTCTTTACCACCTGTCATATGTTTTGAGCATCCACTGTCGATGTACCACTGATTTTCCTGTCCTTCTACATATAAAGCTATCCCACATCTTTTTGGTTGTGATTCTTTCTTTCTCCATGTTTTTGGAGTCAATGAAGCTTGCTCCTTTTGAGTTTTTTGCTAAAACCTACTCCCGCATTTAGAATCTTCATGACTGAAGTTATTACAAATAGAACATTCTATTTCATTCTCAAGAGCAGAAAAGTTATTGTAGGTTCTTTTCATGATCCCAGTCATACTCCTTTGGTTTTGAGCTTCCCTAGTCATGATGGTATTGTAGGCAACACATTGATTAGCTTTGTGACCAAAGTTATGACAAGAGAAACATTGGCCATTGAAGAAATTCCTACGATTATCAAATCTACCAACCAAGTGATTATAGTTTCCATTGACATCCATTCTTGAGGCAAATTGAGAATGATTTACCTATGGTTGGTTGAAGCTTCTGGTCATCCTTGAAGTAGATTTCCCTTGATTTACTTGGTAATCTTTGTTCATTCTTGAAGCAAATGGTCCCTGATTTACCTGGTGATTTGCATTATGCTTTTGATGTCGATTGTCAACCTGTTCACTTCTCCTTGCTGCATCAAGATAACTTTTGGAGGTGGATGAATTTTGTTCTTGCTTCTGTGCTTGAGACACTTCTTCTGAATATCCGAGACTTGTCTTGATTAGAGGAGAATGCTACACTTTGATAATCTCATCTAAAGTTTCAAATCCTTTAGCAAATCTAAGATTAAGGGCTTTTGTTTTCTCAATCTCTTTTCTAAGTCCCACAATTTCACATTCTAACTCTTCATTGTGTTTATCTCTTTCAGCAAGTTGGAATGTCAGAGTATCTATAATCATATTCTTTTCCTCTAAACAGATTTTAAGTTTAGAAATTTCTTCATAAAGACCTTCTTCATTTATAGCATCCAAGAAATCATCATCTTCAAAAGCCATCAAAAGTCTATCATCATTACCTTGTTCATCTTCATCACTATTTGAAAGACCATCACTATCTTCATGAGTATAGTAGCTCTTCTTACTTACATTTTGTTTTTTGTTCCATCTAACTGGTTCCTTACCTTTATCTTTATGAGGACACTTGGCAGCATAGTGACCGACTCTTCCACAAGAAAAGAATTTGAAAGGCAACTTACCTCTGAATCTTCCAGTTCTCCGTTGAAGGTTTTTGACAAAATTTGATTCTTCCTCTTCTTCTGACATATGTCCTGACTCATTGTAATCTCCTTTTCCTAAGGTTTTGAATGCAGCTTCTCTCCTATCTGGTGGTCCACCTTTTCTCATTTTGTAAGCAGTTAGGATTCCGTGCAGCTGTGACACGGTAAGGCTCTGTAGATTTTTCTTTTCTTCTATGGCAGAAAATTTTGAATCAAACTTAAGAGACAAAGATCTTAGAACCTTTCCAACCAAAAAAACTTCTTTTATTTCTTCACGCAAGTTTTTCATACAATTAACAGTCTCATCTATACGTAGGAAATAGTTAGCCACGCTTTCATCATTGTGCATTCTGAGATTTTCATATTGAATTCTGAGAGTTTGTAGTTTAGCTCGTTTTACCTGATCATCTCCTTCATATCTTAGAATGATCTTGTCCCATATTTCTTTTGCGGTTTTGAGCTGCATAACCTTCATGAATTCTGATTGAGATAGACTCCCCAATAGAGTATTGACAGCCTTAGCATTTGTTTCATACTGCTTTTTACTAGCCATATCTGCAGGAGTTGCTGATGGAAATGTGTATCTTGTTTCTATGATATCCCAGACTTCTGTACCAAGAGATTGTAGAGAGGCTTTGATTCTTACCTTCCAATAGACGAAGTTTCTCCCATCAAAAATTTGTGGCCTGAACGATGCCTCCTTTTCGTAGTTGCTCATGATGATAGATCTTCCTTCAAGCGATCAAGCTTCTTCTGAAGGACCTGCTCTAATACCAATTGTTGGAAATAACACTGAGAGGGGGGGTGAATCAGTATTATCAAGTCAATTATTTTTCAATTCAAACACATATTTGTATACGCTACTTTTGTTAGTGAAACTAGCATATATACGCAACTTCAGATAAGGAAACTAGCGTATAACTTAGAAACTTATAATTTAATTATTCTTCAGGTGTTGATCTTTAATTTTTGTGTCAGAAATATATAAACATTAACTAGGAACAGAAAGTTAGTGTAGACAGTCACACACAAGAACACAAGATATAAGGTGGAAACCCAATGCAGGCAAAAACCACCTGCTGCAATTTGTCTCTATCTTCTTTCAATTAGAAACTTATTTTTACAATGTTTCTGTATTGGTGTAGTCTTATTCCAGTACACAGGCTACAACCTTCTCTTGTCTCCAGACTCTCTTGGAAGGGAGCTGCAACCCCCTTAGCTCTTGTACTAGCTGAGGTACTAGTACGTAGGTGCTGACCTACAGAAGGCTACAACCTTCTCTTTTCTTCCAGGGACCATGTTTCATAAATTTTCAAACTGGATCCATGAATAACATGAATCAAATATCAAGTATATCTACAACCACCAATCTTCTTTGTACAACCCAATACTGAATCAAACAATCACTTCTCGGAATGTTGTAACTAGAATAATAACAGTAACCAAACACCAATCCTGAACTCAGAATATTGCAGCAATAACCCAAAGTAGCTAAAACATATTTTTGAGATGTACGCTATTTCAAAGTGAGTAACCTGCGTGCATACGCTTCTGTACAAAGGAAAACCTATGTATACGCTTTTTTGAATCAATGAACCAGCGTGTATACGCACCTTCGCTGTGTCAAACCTGCGTACAGATCTATGAAAGATATTTTTCCCTTTTCAAGTATTCAAGCATTAATTATACTCAGATTATCAGATTCATAGATCAATTCATGCGACAAATATAATAGATCAAAATCACACAAAGATACTACTATTCAAGCCTTGAGATTTGACCCTTCAATATAACTTATCCATCTTGTAACGCTCAGGTTCCTCCTTGATTCAGATTCAGCTATGCACCATAAAATAATCACCAGTATTCTAGATCTTGTTCCTTATAAGATATTCAATACTTGAGTCAATACCCTTGCCAAATGGTCTCTTCCTTTTTATAGTCATGGCCTTACTCAAACCATGGCCCAAAACATAGATAAACCAATACCAGGGACCCAATACCTGGGTTCAATATTTCGGATGCAATACCGAGGTCCAAAACCATAGGTCCAATTACCATGGACCTGTTGTGGCCAACAACACCCCCCCTTGTTCTTTTAAGTGTTGTCCAAAATACTAAATGAATGGGGACCATCAGTTAAATTTTAAAGAAAAAAAAGCAAGAGTTTCCTTTCTTCAAAATAAGTTTACCATCGTAAGCTTATAATGGTCTTTTGAATATTTTTAACCTAAGTCTACGATAAGGGAAAAATCTTTAAAACCGCGTTGCAAAAAAGATAGGAAATGCCTCCATTTCTCTATAATATCAGTATGCGCAAGACCCTCGTGTTAAGCATAACACTGCATCGCAATGAAGTAATACTCATAAGGAAAAAACTTCAAGATTTACCGATCTGCGATAACACCGATCGCAAGATCGCATATCGCAGAAATGAGTTGTCAAGATTTGGCAAACATCAAACTTCTGCGACCTGCGATGTTGCGATCGCTGCGATATTATATTCTCGCAATCTGCGATGGTGCGATTTGCGATGGCGCGATCTGTGATGTTACATAAGAAAATCATAAATCACTTCATCACGAATCCTTCGGGCACGCCATTCAAAGAAAAGCCACTTAACATAATCTGACTCAAGATCATGCACTTTTAATGATAGTAAATGAATTAGTTTTCAGTTATTAAATGAAATGAAGACGCGTGCTTTTGTAAAGAATTACTTCACGTAAGGTGGCATATTTGATATATTTGTTGCATTTAAAACTCTCCCATCACCTTTCTGACTCAGTCATTTCCATTTCATTCGTAATCTGTAGGAATGAAGAGCTAAGACGATCCAAAGCCAAACGCAGGAAGAAATGGCAAAGAAGAATAAAGCTCAAGGCTCTGAGGCGAAGGAAAAGACGAAGGAGATGGCGCCTTTATATACAGACACAGCCTATAACGGAGACACAGGGATATCGACATGGGAAAGCATGTACAGGCTTCTTGAAGAAGAAAATCCTAGAATAATGAAGGTTTCTACTGTCGCGGGCTCACAACGCTCTTACGAGGCGTCCTTAGAGGAGCTAGCATGTTCATTTCTTCATCGGATAGCAGCAAGGCCCAAAATTCTACCATATACGGATATGATCAAGTGGATACTTGACAATGCAGAGATGAACAACAGACAATTCAAGGTTCAAGGACATGGGCTCATCAGATCATTCGCTGCGCAAGATTTAAAGCTTATGTATCATCTTCCTGAACCGCAAGTGACTTACAATGCACAATTCGTTAAGAAATTTGTGGCAGAGAACCCAAACCTAGCAAAGACCACCAAAGATTGGTCCAGAAAAGAGGAGCCGCTCAAAAAGGACAAAAATGGTATGTACAGCACTGGTTCCCTCACCTCTCCGTATTGTTTTGCTACGGCCATGCTTTGTAGATTATTTGGGATGTCGGATATCAATAAATTTTCGTCTGAATGGCTACCATTAATAGATGCTGCCACAAATGCCAATATTATGGATTGGGCCAAGATCTTTTTTGATAATCTATACACGGTTGTTATCAATTAACGGTCTAAATGATCCTTGTGTCAAAAGATCTATCCTCCTTTTTATATGTCTGCATATGTTATGGATTCTATTTGTTATGTGTCTAAATTTCCCACTATGGGTTGGAAATGGACTACCCAGGACCCATTACCTATCCATGTTTATCATAAGATGTTATGGGATTCCTAGTTCGTCCCACTCTTCTACCAGATTTGTCACGGGCTTATCTTACCCTTGTATAGAATGATGTATGATGAAGACCCCCCGAGGTGCTCACCCGAGGCACAGATAGACATCATCCCCATCGCAAGATGGTTCGGGGAAGAATGATTCACCTATATTAGAGTGTTTGGAATCACTGTACCTCCACATGTCCTACCTCTATATATCCCCGATAAACTTTTGGCTCGGGAAATTGCATATCAAACCTGTTCAGAAGGCGGCCTGACCAAAGACCTAAAAGACAAAAAGAAGGCCATATGGCCTCAGTTTCCTGTAGCTTGTGGGGCCTTCTCATTGTTTGATGTAGGACACGCTTTCACCGAAGTGGAGAATGTGACGTGTCTACAATTATTTAAATTCCCAGCAAGGCCATTTGACCCAAATGATGTTTCCCAAGATTTCACAACGAACATAAAAATAAAAGTATTCGTTGGAAAGAAAGATTTGTTTGATGATTTGTTTCAGAGTAGAAGCTCACTCCAGGAAATTTTGCGGGAAGCTCGATCGAAGTTGTCTCCAGATGACCTCCAAATATTCATGTTATACAAGGAAAGAAGGCTGGCCAGTGTTCCTCTAGAGAAGCTGTGGCTGCCTGCCAGAGAACCAACTCCAAGCGTTAGCCTCAGTGTAAACTCTATCACTTCCATATCTAAATCTAACACTGCGCAAGGAGTGCTTGAACATTCTAAAGGGTCTGGAAGCGACCAAGAAAAAAACGAAGAAACAGCTAAAGATACAGCTCAGTCAAGTGCAATGTCGCAACAGTAAGTTATCGCCTCCCCGCCAAGAGATGTTCCCCCTCCCGTCATTAAAGCACCACTCGTCACAATAGAAATGGACAAAGAATGGGAAACCTTCAATGAGCTGATCAATCTTGAAGAGCAAGCCCCAAGAACACCTGTGAACAATACACAGGTAGCGCAAGAAGTGGTTTCAACCATAGTCAGCAGTGTCATAGAAACGGAGCACATTCCTATCGCTCCACCTTCTGAGCTTCTACTTAATGTAGAAGAAATTCCCCCACTGGATGTATTATATAGTCCCCAACATAAATCAATTGTAAGGAGATAGATGAAGAAAAGGAAACTAGAAAATACACTGTCACAAGATGCTGTTTGGATGTCTTATGGAAAGACCCCAACAATAACCCAACTGAAAATCTCACTAAGTTGTCTTAGATCGCAGGAGCATATGCTTCTGCAACTATTGACAAGGCATCGGAAGTTCACCAACTCTTGAAAGAACAAGAAGATCAAATACAGCTACTACAACGATAGTTGCAACAAGCCAATGCTAATATTGAAGCTTCCAAACAGCTCGAGAAGTTGCAGGAAGACTTTCAGCAGATGCAGATAGGTTATCAAAGAAGTTTAGACGAGAAAGGAAAGCAATTGCAAATTTTACAAGAAATGCATAAAGATGAGCCTCAGCTTTCAGAATTTATTTCAGAATCTATTGACTTAAATGAGAAACTTCTGTAGCAACAGGAAGAGTTGGGACGTAAGATATCACAGTGGAGTCACTATTGCGAGCTGAGCGATAAAATCACCAATCAAGTGGTGGACTTGCGAAGTGACTATGATCAGAGTGACAGACGAGTGACGGAATACTTAGCTTGGTAGGATGAAGATGAAGGGAAAAGAGCAAGTGCACCCAGAATAAATGAGAATCATAAAGAATTTCTCTTTAATAAATGGGACGATCAAATCAGGCAGGCGGAACAAGCAGTAGAGACAGCGGCCACACAAGCAAACATTCTTATCGACTGTGTAAATGAGAATTTACACAGGGCCAACTTAATCGAAGAGACCACTTTGGGGTACCTACCAAATAAACTACGACTGGAAGCAGAATAGAAGTAGAAGGAGCAGGAAAAGGGAAAAGCGATCCATGCATTGAACAAGTTAAACTGGGAATGTTACTGGGTATACTTGGTCAAGCCGCATAGTCAATGGATGACTGTGAAATGCATCATAAACGCGGCCGAAAAAGTAGTGCTAGCTCTCATAGATTCTGTTTTCATAGCCCAGCTCAGCGCAGAAGTCAGCCAGCTGACTCTTCTCAAGCCCATGATGAACACTTGTAGCTTTAAAGACCAAGTTCAGAAGTAGCCTTATTTTAGAATTTTGTTTTTTCTTTTTTTTATTAGATTAGAAAAAGGACGGTCATTTGAAAACCGCATCCTAAATTTTGTAAAGACACTATTATTAGAA
>APFE030189346.1:188076-209839 GCA_000404065.3 Pinus taeda
AAAATCGGATTGTGTTTTAAATTTTCAAACTTTTGATAGATTACTATGGTATGTTGAGCACCTTATCAAAGAACATTCCAAAGACGTGCTACCATTTTGGAAAGCTAAACTGTGTCAAGGAAGTATAGAACTTTCTCAATTCCAAGATCAATCAATATCAGACTTAAAAAATTTCTTTGGCATCCAAAACACCATCAACCAAGGAAAGTACCTTTTGAAACTTGTCGGCAATTCGCGCCAATTGATAAATATCTTTCCAGAAATTTCCATCTATTCTCCATTGATTTATTTAATGATTTATATATGGAAACTTTCCTTTTACAAGAAATTGCTAAAAGCTCGACTTTAACGCACAGTAAGCTACAAGCCATTAAAACTAAAAAATCATATTCGCAACCTGGCTTGTCATCTTTCCTATTACAAGATCATCAATCCATAACAGAAATTCATCCTGATTTTTATGATCCAATAGGTACCCAGTTGGAAAGAAGTTTTCATGAGAAAGAGATTTCGGACAGAATTCCAACTGAAGTTACACATTCTTATTCCACATCCAACATTAACAGTCCAAGAAAAGTTTTGTTCTTATCACTGATGTTTGAAAGTTACATATGTGTAGGAATAAAAATGAAAAGATGGCTCCACTGGAAATATCATTTCACCTAGTTAATTTTTTGTATATAGTTAGAATAGGAGTAGGAGTAATTTAGCTAGGTTATTAGGTTTACTTTTAATAGTTGGTAGGAAAAATAAGAGAAGAGATTATCCCTATTCTGTACATAACCCTAGGGAAAATCTACCTCTCATTTCGTTAAATATTTTTCTCCATGATAAAATTTGCTATGGTTAACAACATTTGACATTTACTAAAGACACCTTTTCTCTATCAAGATTTTGAACTTCTGCTTCTATAAATAGAAAATCTTTTGGAAACTTGATCTTTATTATCAATAGAACTTTAACCCAGATATGATACTAGTTTCAACTCCAAGAAATTTGAAGAAAGAAATCTTAGTGAAGAAATTGTTTTACGTCACTACAATGAAAGGCATCAATAACAAAATAAGGATTCCCTGTAGAAACAACCATTTCCAAAAAAGCTCTATTATTGTCGTCCAAAACTTTCTTAAGGAAAAAATTGACTTCCTCCCTGCTAAAGGAAATCGCACCATTCAAAGGAACAATCCGAGAAAACACTATATCTCAAAGAATAAGAGGTCTCATCACGAGCCGACTTATCATGATCACAGAGGTTATAACTTGCTGACTTTGCCAATACTATCCACCAAAACAGGGAACTAACTCAAGATTGTTGCAATCAAAAGACAAGGGGTCTCATCACGAGCGAGCTTGTTCAGCAAAAGTGTAAATCAAGTGAATGACTGTGTCATAATTTGGCCACCAAACTAAGACATTGTTCTTTAGAGAATAAAAAAAAGGAAAAAAGTGTCAAAATGGGTTTTTCTCTGAAAAGTTGTAAATAGCCTTAAGTAGGATAAAGGATCATTACTGGGTAATAGGTAACCCTATCGAGGCTATGGACGCCTGCTGGCAGCAGAGGCTCTACCTGCGACAAAGGAGCATATTTAAAAGGTTGCTACACAGTGAAGACTTTATTTTAATTTTTCTTACAAGACCAAGTAATGGTTGATGTAAATGCAAGGACAAGCTAAGGATACAAGTAATTAAAAAAAAAAGAGGTTGAAACAAAATATCATTGACAGTTTGAAGTATAATATGTTTTATCTTTTTATAATAAAGTTTAAGTTTTCTGAGTAAATTTTTGTTTTGGAAGTTTGAAAAACGTCAATAGAAGATTAGAGATAACTGGTTCTCCCAACTAAATCGCCAATTGTTGTGGCCAACAACACCCCCCCTTGTTCATTTAAGTGTTGTCCAAAATACTAAATGAATGGGGAACCTTAGTTAAATTTTAAAGAAAAAAAAAAAGCAATAGTTTCCTTTCTTCAAAATAAGGTTACCATCATAAGCTTATAAAGGTTCTTTGAATATTTTTAACCTAAGTCTACGATAAGGGAAATATCTTTAAAACCGCGTTGCAAAAAAGATAGGAAATGCCTCCATTTCTCTATAATATCAGTATGCGTAGGACCCTCGTGTTAAGCATAACACCGCATCGCAATGAAGTAATACTCATAAGGAAAAAACTTCAAGATTTACTGATCTGCGATAACACCGATCACAAGATCGCATATCGTAGAAATGAGCTGTCAAAATTTGGCAAACATCAAACTTCTGCAACCTGCGATGTTGCAATCGTTGCGATATTATATTCTCGCAATTTGTGATGGTGCGATTTGCGATGGCGCGATATGCGATGTTATGTAAGCAAATCATAAATCACTTCATCACGAATCCTTCGGGCATGCCATTCAAAGAAAAGCCACTTACCATAATCTGACTCAAGATCATGCGCTTTTAATGATAGTAAATGAATTAGTTGTCAGTTATTAAATGAAATGAAGATGCGTGCTTTTGTAAAGAATTACTTCACGTAAGGTGGCATATTTGATATATCTGTTGCATTTAAAACTCTCCCATCACCTTTCTGAATCAGTCATTTCCATTTCACTCGTAATCTACCGGAACGAAGAGCTAAGACGATTCAAAGCCAAACGCAGGAAGAAATGGGAAAGAAAAATAAAGCTCAAGGCTCTCAGGTGAAGGAAAAGACGAAGGAGATGGAGCCTTTGTATACAGACACAGTTTGTAACAGAGACACAGGGATATCGACATGGGAAAGCATGTACAGGCTGCTTGAAGAAGAAAATCCTAGAATAATGAAGGTTGCTACTGTCGCGGGCCCACAACGCTCTTCCAAGGCATCCTTAGAGGAGCTAGCATGTTCATTTCTTCACCAGATAGCAGAAAGGCCCAAAATTCTACCATATACGGATATGATCAAGTGGATACTTGACAATGCAGAGATGAACAATAGACAATTCAAGGTTCAAGGACATGGGCTCATCGGATCATTCGCTGCACAAGATTTAAAGCTTATGTATCATCTTCCTGAACCGCAGGCGACTTACAATGCACAATTCATTAAGAAATTTGTGGCAGACAACCAAACCTAGCAGAGACCACCAAAGATTGGTCCAGAAAAGAGGAGCTGCTCAAAAAGGACAAAAACGGTATGTACAGCACTGGTTCCCTCACCTCTTTGTATTGTTTTGCTGCAGCCATGCTTTGTAGATTATTTGGGATGCCGAATATCAATAAATTTTCGTCTGAATGGCTACCATTAATAAATGCTGCCACAAATGCTGATATTATGGATTGGGCCAAGATCTTTTCTGATAATCTATACACAGCTATTATCAATTACCGGTCTAAAAGATCCTTGTCTCAAAAGATCTATCCTCCTTTTTATCTGTTCGCATATGTTATGGATTCTATTTGTTATGTGTCTAAATTTCCCACTATGGGTTGGAAATGGACTACCCAGGACCCATTACCTATCCATGTTTATCATAAAATGTTATGGGATTCCCAGTTCGTCCCACACTTCTACCAAATTTGTCACGGGCTTATCTTACCCTTGTATAGAATGATGTATGATGAAGACCCCCCAAGGTGCTCACCCAAGGCACAGATAGACATCATCCCCATCGCAAGATCGTTCGGGGAAGAATGGTTCACCTATATTAGAGTGTTTGGAAGCACTGTACCTCCACATGTCCTCCCTCTATATATCCCCGATAAACTTTTGGCTCGGGAAATTGCATATCAAACCTGTTCAGAAGGCGGCCTGACCAAATACCTAAAAGACAAAAAGAAGGCCATATGGCCTCAGTTTCCTGTAGCTTGTGGGGCCTTCTCATTGTTTGATTTAGGACACGCTTTCACCGAAGTGGAGAATGTGACGTGTCTACAATTATTTAAATTCCCAGCAAGGCCATTTGACCCAAATGATGTTGCCCAAGATTTCACAACGAACGTCAAAATAAAGGTATTCGTTGGAAAGAAATATTTGTTTGATGATTTGTTTCAGAGTGGAAGCTCACTCCAGGAAATTTTGCGGGAAGCTCGATCGAAGTTGTCTCCAGATGACCTCCAAAGATTCAGGTTATACAGGGAAAGAAGGCTAGCCAGTGTTCCTCTAGAGAAGCTGCGACTGCCTGCCAGAGAACCAACTCCAAGCGTTAGCCTCAGTGGAAACTCTAGCACTTCCAGATCTAAATCTAACAATGCGCAAGGAGTACCGGAACATTCTAAAGGGTCTGGAAGCGACCAAGAAAAAAACAAAGAAACAGCTAAAGATACAGCTCAGTCAAGTGCAATGTCGCAACAACAAGTTATCGTCTCCCCGCCAAGAGATGTTCCCCCTCCCGTCATTAAAGCACCACTCGTCACAATAGAACTGGACAAAGAATGGGAAACCTTCAATGAGCTGATCAATCTTGAAGAGCAAGCCCCAAGAACACCTATGAACAATACACAGGTAGCGCAAGAAGTGGTTTCGACCATAGTCAGTAGTGTCACAGAAACGGAGCACATTCCTATCGCTCCACCTTCTGAGCTTCTACTAAATGTAGATGAAATTCCCCCACTGGATGTATTCTATAGTCCCCAACATAAAGCAGTTGTAAGGAAACAGAGGAAGAAAAGAAAACTAGAAAATACACTGTCACAAGATGCTGAACATTTGGACGTCTTATGGAAAGACCCCAACAATAACCCAACAGAAAATCTCACGAAGTTGTCTCAGATCGCAGGAGCATATGCTTCTGAAACTATTGACAAGGCATCGGAAGTTCAACAACTATTGAAAGAACAAGAAAATCAAATACAACTACTACAACGACAGTTACAACAAGCCAATGCTAATATTGAAGCGTCCAAACAACTCGAGAAGTTACAGGAAGACTTTCAACAGATGCAGATAAGCTATCAAAGAAGTCTAGACGAAAAAGGAAAGCAATTACAAACTTTACAAGAAATGCATAAAGACGAGCCTAAGCTTGCCGAATTTATTTCAGAATCTATTGACTTAAATGAGCAACTTCTACAGCAACAGGAAGAGTTGGGACGTAAGATATCACAGTGGAGTCACTATTGTGAGCTAACCGATAAAATCACCAATCAAGTGGTGGACTTACGAAGTGACTATGATCAGAGTGACAGACGAGTGACAAAATACTTAGCTTGGCAGGATGAAGATGAAGGGAAAAGAGCAAGTGCACCCAGAATAAACAAGAAGCATAAATAATTTCTCTTTAATAAATGGGACGATCAAATCAGGCAGGTGGAACAAGCAGCGGAGACAGCGGCCACGCAAGCAAACATTCTTATCAACTGTGTAAATGAGAATTTACACAGGGCCAACTTAATTGAAGAGACCACCCCAGGGTACCTACCAAATAAACTACGACTGGAAGCAGAATGGAAGCAAAAGGAGGAGGAAAAGGGAAAAGCAATCCAGGCATTGAACAAGCTAAATTGGGAATGTTACTGGGCATACTTGGTCAAGCCACACAGTCAATGGATGACTGTGAAATGCATCATAAACGCAGCCGAAAAAGTAGTGCCAGCTCTCATAGATTCTGTTTTCGCAACCCAGCTCAGCGCAGAAGTCAGCCAACCGACTCTTCTCAAGCCCATGATGAACACTTGCAGCTTTAAAGACCAAGTTCAGAAGTAGCCTTATTTTAGAATTTTGTTTTTTCTTTTTTTTATTAGATTAGAAAAAGGACGGTCATTTGAAAACCACATCCTAAATTTTGTAAAGACACTATTATTAGAATTAGGAAGTAGTATTTTAACCCTTCTCATGCATTTAGAGAAGGGTCCAGAAATTTGTCAAAAACTTGTCCTCGGAACATGCACTTATGCACCCTCAGAGGAGGTTTTGATGAATGGATAGATCGAGATTTATTAATGTTTGCATTTGATGTCTGCTATTGATGTTGCACTTTTGTACTCTTAGTAGATGTTAGAACAAGTAGAGATAAATTGTTTTTGCTTGAAGTTTATGAGTAGGATTAGTCATAAATGGTACTTTTATCTCTTGGCCATTTCTGCTTATATTCTTAAAGTGATATACAATTTTCAGTTGTTTATATGTTATTGCATGAATGTATGAGTTACCATTTGGCACTTCTGTACGGTGGAGCCATTTATTTATGTCTGGTATATGAATAAATTATTATACGATATGTTGTTCACAACTGTTTTGCCTAACTTCTTATGCAAAGTGGTTTATCTTAATTGATTTCTATTCTTATAATAGTTGAATGATCTTTATTACCAGTTATTGTTTGAAATCTCTTTAGATCGCATAATAGAAGAAATACACCCTGGGTTAGCGTAGATTAGATGTGTTGTTTCTCATTAGATTACAATAGCATAGAGTTAGTTTAAAAGTCTGAATTAAATTAGCTTTAAGTACTCTTAGATCAGCGTCATCCAACTCTGCACACAAACACACCCTTAGATTGGGAAACTGGTCCCATTATCCCCAGTCGGACCCACTATACCAAACGGATAAGGAGCTGCCAACCAAGGTTCGGACCAGGTGGGTATCCCCCTTGTTTTCGACCCGATTTTCGGGGCTTCAATAGGATCCGAAAGTAATATTTCCCACAAGTACGCACTTTTCTATGCATGAAAGTGCATGTATATGCATACATGACTTTTTATCATCAATACCGCGTATATACGTGATCTAGTTAAAATGAACCTGTGTATATGAAGGTTTCTTCCATTCTGAGAGCTTGAACTGTGGTCTACCACCTGAGTACGTTGCCGTCAAGGACAACACCTATGCCATAGTGCCAAAACTGTGTCATAATACCAGCAAAAAAGAGGAACCAACATTTTCAATGGTAAGATTCCTTTCAAGTTCTTTGAATGTGGAAGGATATGTCATTATGAATCTAAACATACTTATGCTAAGTTGAATGACAACTATGATGAGTCAATATTTAAGTCCAAACATCAAAATAAGTAGGTCAGTAATAAGAATAGATTCTATTAAAAAGAGGAAAGTGGCAGCGAATGTAATGAAATTGTTACCAATGAAGAAAAGGGTGAAGTATTATTCATTTTTGAGACTGAAGACCTTGAAGAAGAAATATACTTTAAGGGAGAAATTAAAATTTTATTAAAGGAAATAAAGATCCTCAAAAGGAATGAAAGTCATCTAATGTTGTAGCTTCAAGGTCAAAACCTAAATGAAGATATTATTCTTACTCTCAAAGTAAAACTAGAAGAAGAGCAAAGGGTAAAGGAATTTATGTCCAAACAACAAAGTGAGAAGGAATAAATTTTTGAAAGACTAGAGGAATACATTGCCCTCTTAAGAGAAGAATTGGTGCAACTCAAATCAAAGTTTCATAAAGGGATTGAATATCTAGATCAGATTCTCACGGTGCAAAGGTCTCCTCTCATTAAAACAGGTCTCAATTATCAAGAAAATTGTGAAGCACCAAGAAAAATCGTCCCCAAAGCTCATAAAATGAAGATCACTACAAGAGGCTTGATCAAACATTCATAGCATCTAGAAACAACTCTCTTCAAGATCCAAATTAAGTGATGAATGAAACCAAACATAATCATTTCAATGAATCTCAAGAGAATTCCAAGAAGGAGTAGATTACAAGAAACCAAAATGAAGAGCAGCGCGATCTCTCATGACAAAGAATATTCGCAAAGGATCCACAAGAATAAATGAAGAAGGTGTTGGAAATATGAAAATGAATATGGCTCCTCTAAGGAATGACTTCAAGATGTCAAGCAAGTTTTTTGGTTATTTTTTCTCATGCAAAATGTTTCATCAAAAATCACAGGATTTTAGGACCTGTAATGTTGTGATATATAGAGGACTTGATCAAGCACCTTTATGGAGACATGTGGATAAAATCAAGGGATTACCTCATCTATTTATGAAAATATTGAAGTCAAATGTTGAATGTTACATATGTCACAATCAAGGTCATATAACATGATATTCAAACTTAACTCAAGATGGTATAATAGATAAGTACTTCCTATCAATACAAGTATTAATTCTATAAGATGGAGAAGAGGTTAAGAAGGACCTTGATTAAATCTGAATTATTAGATCTAATTTCTTGGTGATAGTTTCCTCAAGAGTATCATTTGGATCAAAACTCTAAGAAAACATTGTGTGTAGGTGGAAGTAGCAGTTTGACGAAAACATATGAAAAAGTAATGGGGCAGTCTTTAGTGAGAAGTAAGGTTCATAGCAGGAATGATCTAAAGAGGAGAATATTTCATCACATCCACAAGTCCATAGGAAATTTTAAACATATCTAGAGAGCATTTTAAACATATCTAGAGAGCATTGGAAAGCACTTATGCATGAAGGAAATTTCATGTCCATATGATAATTAAGGGGAAATTAGAGAATGAATATATGACAGGTACTTATCGATGAAGCATGCATGGTCTCAGGAAAATAATTTGAAGGTGTAAGAATAGTTATGAGCAACATTGGTACCAAGAGACTTAAATTAGGTCCAAATGAAAGTGTATGATCTTAGGAGTAGACTTTATTTGCATGGAAGCATGCTTGTAGAGACATTATTTCATATAAAAATAGTTTGTGGAGCTGTGAAAGATACTTAGAAGATGTAGACATTATGGTAGAAAGGGAGCCACTGTAGGATCATGTTTTCACATGAATATGGTAGACACTCATGACCATTTTCCATTGATGTCAAAGGGGGAGAGATTGCAGGCATTAATACAAACTTTGACTTTGAGAATAAGAATATTGGAAGAGGAAATGTAGGTATCAACAAAAAGAAGGAAAAGAAAGAAGGGAGGTATCTTCACATCCAGAAAGAAGATTTCTAACACTATGTTGGAGGAGTTTCATCTGATTTACATTAATAAGCATCAATATTTGATGGGTTTCCATCAATGAAAAAGAGGAAATTATTGCACATAGTGTTGTCTTTGATGATAATAATATGAAATTGATGTCAAAGGTAACATTCAAGAAAAAATTTATTTCTCTCATAAGGTAAAGGAAGTAGTATGACAAATCGATATCTTTTGTGCCCTAATTAAATGAGTAAAAGGAGTTTGAAGTTTATTGAGTTTTTGAAAATATTATGTTTTCCTAATGATTTTATAAACAACATGGTTTTGTATCTCTTGTTGATACATTTCCAATGGTATACCTAACTATGAAAAACCCCTCTCAAATGAAAATTTATGGCCATTTGAAGTTAAATAGTAATTAAGGATGCAAAGACTATAAAACAAAACCCAAAATATTAATACATTAACCAGTGTGCATCTTCATGATAGATATACAATTTAGTGGCTCATATCAATGGAAGATAGCATGAATATATGGATGATTATTAACGATATTAAATAATGTGCAACTTTGTGTTGATCAAACACATTCCACAACAAGACAAACACTAAGTTAGTGTAAAGTATGACAATCCACATGATAGTTAACAGTTGACAACCTACCATAGTGGCCACACATATTGAGAGATGGAGAGCCTTGAGTGGCCTATTTTTCTAACTAGGAAGTCACATGGTGATCCTAGAGTGGGACATGTTGGTTATTGGGTAGACACATGGTGAGCCTTGGGTGGTTTATTTCAGTGACTTGGCAAACACATGGTAAGCCTAGAGTGGCTTATCTTTATGACTAGGAAGACACATGGTGAACTTAGAATGGGTAATTTTGGTGACTTGGAAGAATGAAACATGGCACATGCTGATTGTCCTGACGTAATGATTTGGTATCATGAACACATTGCAAAAGATTGTAGGTTTCTCGTACAAGTAGCATGACACATCATTTGATGACATTTTCAAGGTGATGTGGCATCATCAAGAGCTACGATGTCGTATGGACAAATGGCACATTTAATTTGGAATAAATGTAAAAAATGGGTGACATTTTGCATTCCTCATGGGCTACCATTTGCCATGATTACATCATGTTGACTTCATCATGTGAATGACCAAGGACCCTAGGGGACCCTATCAGTGAACTTGGTCATGGGACCAAGGCACTGAGATTAAGGATATGAGATGACATTTAGGAAGAGTATGGTGACATGGTAAGCACCAATCCCCAAGTATATGGTGGAAGAAAGAAAAAAAAAAGGTCACATGGTAAGGGTCAACCCTTGATTATATGGGCAAAACAAGTAACTAAATAAAATTAAAATCACATAGTAGGGTCTAGCCCTTGGTTACATGGAACAAGTATTGATGTGACTAAGATCTAATGCAAATGAAGTATTCTCGGGTCTATGATCATCCCTCCACAAGCCTAGGACCACATACCATTATAAATAAATTCCTAACTAATCAATTTGAGGGAAAGTGATTAAGAAAACCATTTGTAGCTCAATGAAGTCTTAGTCTCAATGGAGCAAACCAGTTTCTTTTGGTCATAACAATGGAAACGACCCCCTAGTAAAACATGCTTTGGATGTTTGTATGGTGCAGGATATAGTTATGGAATTTAGTGATCTGGTTTCTTGTTGTATGATCAAAGTGGTATTGAATATGGTTTGATTTCATACCTCTGACCCTTGTTCAATCTTCAACCATGATATGGCTGAGGCGTAACATATAACAAATTTTAATCAATTTTAATTTCCATGAGAGATTTCACATCATTTTCCTTCAATAGATATGTGTAGTATATGATGACACATGACCTCCAACATGTCAGACCTAAGGAATGACATGGTGTAACATTATTGGCACATAATGTGGGTCCATACCCTCGCTCCATTTCTAAGTCATATTAATTAGAGAGTTAGATGAATAAAGGATCATCATGTAGCTCATTTGCTGGGGTTTTAGTAGTGGATTGTTCATGACCCTGGTATGAGCCTTGGTGGTAATCATCTTAGATTATTTTTTATTATTGAAAAGTATTATGTCAAATGTTTAACTAATTGGTGACATACAATTTGTAGCATTAGCACTAAAGTGTGAAGATTTTGTCTAATTCACTTGAAAAAGTTCATTTTGTATACTGGTTAATTAATTATATACTTTAGAATGGTTATTTTGAATTTTTGAGCTCATTCTTGAGCCAAATTGAAATCTAGAAGTTGTGTAATGATTAGTGTTTAGAAGTGAATGCAACCAAAGGCATGAAATTCCTTGTTAACATATATTTGATGGTCATTTTATCTATTTAATGTTTTTGATTATTTATGAGAAGGATAAAGTGGTTTAGGATAATGGCAAGAATAATTTCCAAGATGATTCATATGTGACTAGATTGATAAATAGATTGAAGCGGAGCTATGATAGGGTATGGTAGAGTGTCGATAGTAGCATGACTACTAGTGACAGTGTTCTATATGACAACTTGTGGAAGTGATTACAAATTATGACAGTGGTTTATAGTGAAAGTGGTTGCAAGTGTTGTAGTGACAATGGCTACATATTGTGACATGTTTTGTAGTTATAATGCATATAAGATGTAATTTTATATTGTGACATTACTTATGATTCATTTATTGATGATGGTAGTGGATGTGGTTTGAAATATTTTGGAAATACATCCACAAGGAAGTTGAATAAAGAGGTGGGTTCCTCCACAAGGTTTGAAGCATCAGTCAGGTTGGAGCTTAGAATAGGTCAGAGCTTACTCATCATTGAGGTTGGTTCCTCAATCAGGATGGAGCCTAGAGAAGGTCAATGTTTGTTGATCAGCAAGGATTGTGCCTCAATTAGGTTAGATATTGGAGTGGGTTGGAGCTTCATCACTATCGAATTTTTTGCCTCAATCATGTTGTACCCTATAACGAGTTGTTGCTTGCACACTTCTGACGCTGGTGCTTCAACCAAGTTGTATCCTACACACATAGTAGCTTGCATATTTTGGGGGTTGGTGCATCAAGCAGGTTGGTGTCTGCAAATCTATGTAATGAATTGATGAATAAGAAGAAGAATAATTTGTGGTTTTATCCTATATGGGTTTCCACTTAAAATCTTATGTCTCTTTGTGTTGGTGTGGTAGTTTCTAATTGAAGTGATGATAGGTTTATGGTCCACTATTCTATTTGATGATATACCTCTTATGGTTATGGTTCATTGCAATACGATTATTTTTTTATGAAAAATTATGAAATGGTTAAATTGCACTGACATTGATTCAGCCCCCCCTCCCCACCCCATAGTGTGATCTTTGGTTCAACAACTATGTCTAAAATCAATCAAATTATTGATATATCTAATGACTTATAATGTTATGGATGATCTCAACAAATTGCAAATTACCCATCCATTTTTGGAAGTAATCATGATTCCTCAACAAAGACATAATCTCCTCAAAGCCTTTGAAAATAAAAATACCACCAATACAAAAGTATAATAAAAAATTATGGGTCACCAAAAAATAATTCATGCTCCTCATTTGAAGACACGGGGAAAAGTTCCCCCTTTTATGTATCATTAGAAACGCCAGAGTTGCTATTACACAAATGTTTGATAGATAGTGGTGCTACTAATAATATTGAATTTTTATAAATTATGCAAGTTGATCTTGATTTCACTAAATATTATCAAACATGGGAAAGTGCTTGTGAAATTTGATTCAAAAGAGGAGCCGACTTATGGTGTAATCAAGGATTTTTGTGTGTCGATAATTTTTGTACCTCATATTACTACAATTTTTACTATAATTGTGGTCCATTTGTCGACAACATAAGGTATAATGTTGGGAAGGGAAAGGAGCTTTCCTTTAGTAGGAAATGTACCTGATGCTCCCAAATAAAAAATGTCAATTAACAAAGGCTCCTCATGAAAAAAAATTCCATTCTTATAAAAGAAAGAAGTCAAAGTGATGGTGAATTTTATTGACATTGGGCATGGTAATAATGTTGTATTAAGGGAGAAAAACCATTTTAAAACAAATTTTAAAAAAAATTAAGGGTGGAAATAGGGGGAGGGGTTATCCTTAACCTCTTTGGAAAACAAGTGCTTAAGTACTCTAGGAGGCTAGGCTAGAGGACCAACAACCAGGTCGAAATGTATGGTCTCCTTATTGAGCTAAATCTAGCAAAATAAATGGATATTACTAAGTTTATAATATTGGGGGACTCTCTTCTCACCATCTATTATTTATTAAAAGGATCCTTTCATAAGGACAATCAAATCAAGATTCTACTCCATGTAATTTTTGGCACCCTCAACCACTTTCATCTTAATTCCTTCTTCCATATCTTAAGAACTCAAAATATGGAAGCGAATGAGGAAGAAAACCATGTGTGTCTTTTAAATATAGGACAAATTGACATAAATAACATGTTAGGGTGGGGAAACATCACATCATTCAATCCTTTTCACTTATATCCTAAAATGTTTTAGAGCCCCATTTCCATCCCTATGGAAATTACATGAAGAAAAAGGTAGCTACCTTCTATACCCCCCCTTCACATTGGCTCCAACTATATGGCTCATGACTCATTCACTTAGAAATAAAATAGAGGTGATGTGGTTGGTGGAGAGAATGCTTGACATGTTTTGGTATGTCTCCCATTGAATTTGCATGCATCTAGATATTTGGTCGGACAATGTCGTTAACAATATTTTGATCTTTCACCTAAAACTTTGATGGCTTTAAGGAGGTGGATGATCATGGAATTTAATAGTGAAGAGATTTATGCTGTTTGTGGAATATTTAGCAATGGGTTTAAATATATGGGAAGAATATAGTTGAATTTTACCTAGCCTCCATGGTTATTAAGATTTTTCTGGTGCCACCTAATTGTTTCTTTGATCTGGGGGAATAATTTTGGTATTGATAGTGTTACCTATTGTGAATTGAAAATTTTTTGGGGAAATGTTTTAGTCAATCAATTAGCAAGTGGAAAGTAGAACGTATTATGGTCTATGAGAGGTTACTTGACAAAATTAAACAAATCATGGGTGTCATGATTTTCTCTACTGGATTATGAGGCTAAATACTTCCTCAACCCTGGTATTCTCCCCAATATTGTTCGATGAGTTGTGTCATGGGTTGTTCGGTTGTTCTAGAAAGACATAATTCCTTCTACTTCTAGACGTGGTGGTGTAATTGGTTACAGGATGTGCCCCTATGAGAGTCTCCATGGTAACTATAGCTCACTTCTTACTTTTGAGTATCTTGTAGTGTTAAACACTGAATTCTTCTTTGTTATATGAAGCCCCCTTCAATCTAGTACCTTGTGTAACTTTTAGTACTTTTGGTGGAGTTTCACTTAGCCACTGAGGAGTTCTCCTATTTGTTTGATATATAGTTAATTCCCTATGAAAATGGGTTCTCCTCTTCAATCTTGCATACTATGTATCTTCCAATTCTTTGTGAAGAATTTCACTTTGCCACTTGGGTACTCCTCTCTCTATTTTCTATATAATTAGTGCCCTATGTAATTGGGCTCTCCTCCTGCTCTCCCGTGAGTTTCTTATCTATTACCAAATGAATCCCTAGGAGTTCTCTTAATCGCTATGCCTTAATTCTTGCTCCGCAACCCTTTCCTTGACCCTTGGCCTTCTTTGCTTTAGGCCCTCATTTGAAATTGGGTCCCTCCTCTTGGTAATTGAATTATTGTTTAGGAGAGACCCTCTAGCCATTGCAAGTTTGTAGTAGCACATGTAGCAAGTTTCCATGACAAATTGAGGATATATACCTTGAGAATTTGTATTTTCAATGGAAATATCTTTAGGTGAACAGAATCATATTTCTTGTGGAGGAATTCCAATCTCTCAAAGCTAAGGATAATCGTCAAGATGGTGAATTGATGCTTTTGTAGACAATTAACTGTATTACATATGCAAATGGATATTGGTGAAAATGAAGTTTCTATAAACAATGTTTTCAACCAACCCCCTCAGAATTTATTTTTTTATCTAAATAAGCCCCTGACAGATGATCACTATCCCTTTTGATCATGAATTCCCACTGTAATTTTTTTTTGGTTAGGCTAGTTTTGCAAATTTTATATCTGTTGGTCATTTAGAACATGTCGAGAATATGTAGTAGTAGGATTTCAGTTTAGAATTTTGGCACCACTTTCCAGTACTCCTTTGAAGAAATGTATGGAAAGGAATTGTAATTATTTCTCGAGAATATTGTTTTGTCAGGGTGTATAGTTAATAGAATAATTACTTATTTGTGTTAAAATAAATGTCATATTAAGCAATGTAAATAATGTAAATAAAAATGATCAGAATTCATTGAAATCCTTTTGGAAAATTTTCTTTGATGATGCTTCTTCAAGTGATCGATTAGGATCTTGAGTAATATTCAAAAATCCTCAAGGAGAATGGCTTCCAAATTATTTTCAATCACAATTTGATTGCACCATGAAACTGAGTATGAAACGTTGATTCAAGGCCTAATACTTACCCATCAAATGGAATCCAAAGATAATATATTTTGGGAGACTTTGAATTGATTGTTAATCAAATTCACAAAAAATATAATGCTAAGAAGAATAAATTGAAAGCTTAAGCAAAAAGAGTTTAGAAATTAATCCAAAGTTTAAATTATTTCAATATATTATCTGCTGCAAGGGAGAAAAATTAGAAAGTTGATTTTTTGGCAGTAGTAGCTTCTTTATTAAATCTAGAATTGGTTCATAATTCATTTCATGTCAGAGTTATATCCTAGCCATCTATTCTAGACAATGAAGACTATTGACATATATTTGATAATGAGGAACATATTGTTAAATTTCTCACTAAACAAAATTATGAAGAGGAAGAATTTTTAAAAATTTATTGCAAGATACCAGTATGCCTTGAATCTTTGTTGACTTGAGATTATCAAATTAGAACGTGTAAATTATCAAAAAATCATTAGCTAAGAAGATCAAGGAATTTCATAAGGAAAATATTGGGAATATATAAAATACAAAGATGGGGAACTTAGGAAGAACATGTGCTCAATAGGAAATCGATCAAAATATAAGGCTCTTCAATATTTGGTTTCCTATAAAAATGTAGTACAAATAATGGATCAATGTTTGTTAGTTCAATGTTTACAAGTTTTTTGGAAAATTCAAAATATTAATGCACCAATCTTCTAATTATTATCTACAAGGAAATGGCTTAGGTAAATCAACAAATAAATATTTGATACAAATATTAAAGAAAATAGTTGTTATAAAACAAAGGAATTGGCACAAAAATTTTTAATGTTTTATGGGCTAGAAGGATCACACCAAAAAGTATCACATGAAAATCCCCATTAAATTTGGTATATGGAAAGGATGTAATATTTCCTATACATCAAGAACTCAATGCATTGGCTATAGCAACTAAAATACAATATAAAGAAGGACTTGCACCCATGTAAATGAAAATACATAAGTTGATCCAATTATAAGAACAAAGGGAACGTGCATTTGGGAATATTCGAAAAAGACAACAAATAGTGACCATACATTTCAATAAAGGAGCTAAAAATACATTTTTCTCCAAAATCCAACTCAGTTATATTATGGAATAAAGCCAAATAAAATAATTGAATGCATGCTAAGTTTGACACACTATGGATAGTACCTTACCAAATAGAGAATATTTGCAACTTTAATTCATATATCTTGAGGAGAATGGATGGTCAAATTTTGAAGTTGCTTGTCAATGGGGAGTATCTTAAGTAGATTTTTTTTTAACTCTATGAGTGATCTCTTTATTATAGAGGTGTAAATATTTGTACACATTCATGTCATTTCACATTTAGGTTTTCCATGTAAATATAAGAGAAATTTTGACTCCATGAACAATGGACTTGAAACCTTCTAGGTTCTTGTAGAAATTCCCACTGTAGATCAACACATTATGCAATAGACTAAAGCAAAATACAAGATCTACTTCTACAACAATCCTTGCGAAAGCTTAATCGAATTGAGCAAGATCAATGAGAATACATACAACTAAGAATGAGAAATCAATCACACATAACACAGAAGAAATAACCCAGGTAAAGCCTCAGCCTAAAACCCCAATCTTTGTATTATCATACAAGTGGAAATCTTGTTCAAGTTACAAAAAGAATCAGCTCTCAAGCTATCCTGCTCTTTCTACAATCAAACAATACAATTCACAGACTGAATAGACACAGTATATGTCCTCCTCAAGCCCTCCAAGCCTCCTATTTCCTTGCATAGTTTTTCTTGGGGTCCAGTGATGCCACATGTGTGAATTGGCCTCATCACACTCATAAAATCCGAAGAAGTAACTACGTAATCCTCAAGGAAAGAATTCCTTCTACTGCAAGAGATATTCACAATTGAACATTCTAGCAACTGATAGTACACTGTCCCTCCATCTAATCTCAACTAGGTCTTTGTCTGAACTGACATGCATGAGTTATTTATGAGAAAATATTCAATTCTCTGAAGTGCAGCGGGTACATGCATGCATGCATTAACTAACTGAACTCACAATTAATTCAACAAATTGTTTGAATTAATCTAACTTGACTTGACTCAATTAACTGATCCAACTAATTACAACTCAATATTACAACTCATCCTTATCTCTTTAACTAATGGATAAATTCCTCAATCAAAGGAGAAATTGTTGCATGTCCCCACATAGACTTCGTTTTTGATTTTCTACAACTAATTCACTCATGGTGAATTAATTAATTATTTTACAAACAATTGCTAAGATCAAATTCGAATTTTTACTTCTCTATTTTAGTTTAGGGACTAATTAAAATAGAAAGGTATCCTAAAATGCTATTTATGGTAGTACTAAATTTAGCACTTCTATATTTAGAATTTCTTGTTTTTGTTTCCAACACTCCCTCTCAACAAGAAATGGATTATCAGTAACCCCAATCATGTCTTTGTGGAACTCGAACTTGCATTTTGACAACGCCTTAGTCAAAATATCTGCATCGTATTCCTCGGCCGAAACATACAACAACAACATGATCCTCTTGATCACACAGTCTTGAAGATGGTGATACTAGATATCAATGTGCTTGGACCTATCATTAAAAACTGGATTCTCAATGCGTTTGATACAACTCTGGTTATCATAGTAGATCACGGTTGGATCCATCCTCTGACCAAACAATCCCACTAGAATCTTCTACATCCAAATGGCCTCACATGCAGCTTGACTAGCAACCATGTATTCAGCCTCTACCGAGGTAAGTGCAACTAATCTCTGTTTCCTGTTGTACCAGAAAACTGTAGCTAAACCAAGGTTGAAGATTCCTCCAGAAGTGTTCTTCTGGTTTGATGGACTCCCTGCCCAATCCACATCTGTGAAGCCCTAAAGCTTCACTCCCTCTGTCCATCTGTACCACAATCCGAACTGAGATGTGCCTCTAAGGTATCTCAACACATGCTTCGCTGCCTTCCAAAATAGCTTGGTAGGCTAAACCATAACATGACTCAGTTGGTTCACTGCAAAGCATAAGTTGGGTCCTGCGTTCACCAGATACATAAGTGAAGCCACCAGCTACCAATAAACGATAGTGATGAGCCCCAAAATTGGTAACAATTTGGGCTCATTTGGCCTAATTTTCCTTGTTCAGTCCTTGTTCAAATCCATCATTTTCTATAGTTTATGCGTTATTTTTAGTATGTTTATGTCTTTGGTACGAATAAGGGAAGTTACTTTTCCTAGGTGGTTAACACGTGTCTATTTCAGGTTTTTTGACATATATTGGAGCGAAGTCAAAGCAATCATGAGCTATAAGGCAGCCAAGCCTGAGGTGAGGAATTGAAAGGGGGAGTGCCTACGGCATTCAATGACCCTTCCTCGGGATCTTCACCTCCAACTCCGAGCTCCAAAGACCACCAAACCGAATCTAGAAGGCAGCCAAGCAGCATTTAGAAAGGGACTGTTTAACTCACAGTTTGACAGCCGAGTTCCACAAATTGAGGAGGCCAGCTAGGTCCCTCGTGATCTATAAATGTTGAGGCCTGAGCCTTCGTAAAAAAGACTTTTGAAACTATTGTGTACTTTGCACCTCAGTGCTGCAGCTCTATTTTGTTCTTTTGTAGCCATTTTTGGCACGACTATTATGATTATTTTTGGTTAATGAGAAGCAGTTTGGTTTCCTATCAAATCTGAGTTTTTCATAGGAGCCAAAGCTCTCAGGGTTGGGCCCAACCTGAAAGCCTAGGGCCTCCTTTCTGTATTGTTACTTTTCCTTTACGTGTCACTGTTTTCCTTTATGCATTTGAAAATATTTCTGCTAAGTAGATTTCATTATGTTGCTATAATAGATCACTGTTTATGAATGACATTGGTTTAGATGTTTTGGTAGGATAATAACAGCAAAAACTCCAAGAAAAGAGACAACCACACTCCTGGTTTCGTCTCATCCTTATTGGATTTGGGGCTGGAATTGAGGAAATAGTGCTCCCTCACAAAAACAATAGTTTGCTTGTTTATGCAACCTTTAGTGTACTTGTTTCATTAGCAGAGATTAGTCATGGGTTTGGACATCTGAAATGTTTCTTTGCATAGATGGTGTACAAGGTTTTCTTCCCAAATAAAGTTGATGCTCATTTATGTTGTTGATGGTTAGACTAGACTAGTTTAGGATTTGATCATTTGTAGGTCTTTGTTGATTTGATCAAGGTCCACCGTGCAGGGCATCTTCTTCATTCATTCATCTACCCAAAGTATCATCTAAGCCACCTGTTTTGTCTGATAGCTAAGTTTCTCGTTCCCCCATCTATCCTTTTTGTCCACGAAACCTTACCTCCTTACCCATCATTGCCTTAGCCGTCTCTAAGCCAAGTCAGCCTTCTACATCTCTTCACCAATCCACCCACCAGTCCTTAGGCCATTCTTAGACCCCTATCCTACCTCCAAGTCCATCCATGCACCTTCCCTCACTCATCCATCTCCTAAAAACCGATTTCCAAACATCCTGTAGAAATTCTGAAACATCCTGTAGAACCCCTGCAGACTTCCTATAGAAGCTCACAAGTGAGGTTTCCAAGTAGCCAAATTTGGTGAAACTCTTGGGAAGAGTGTCAGGGACTCCTTAGACCCTCTCTGAGCCTTTCCAACCATTTCCAAGCATTCCTCTTCCTTGATCCACCCCTGCACAGTAAAGCACAGTTCAAGCATATGCATGTGAAAATCGACACTTAATCAAAAAATACAAAAAGATGCTTTCTTAGGACAAAGGTAGTCTAGACACATGCATTTTACCTTCATGGAAGTAATGACACCTCTTTCAATTGTTTGCATTCTCATTTTTGGCATCAGTAGGACTAGTTGGTAGAATTAGGGTTTGCTACGGTTTGCGTTTCTTTTTGGCTTTCAGTTTCTTTTCGCAAGTAGATTAGCTTCCTTTGAGTTAGCTTTCATCAATCACTTAAAAGCTTCTTCTGAGAACTCATAGAAGTTGGCTAAAGCCCCTAGCGGACTTGTGCCAGTTGACCAAGTGACAACTGAGGCAAGAGCTAGTACTTGTGCATACAGCACCGTCGCTTCCAAATTTGTTACAAACAACTGGGTTGATAAAAGTAAAGAAGGGAGTCCCAGGAGTTGCATCATTATTGTTGCAATATTGGAGCCCACCATCTTTTTGGCACCGTTGTCGGGGAAGCATCAGAGTATTGGTGATTGTTTCTTTTCTTCTTTTTTCCACTACAACCTTCTGCTAAGTAGTTTATTTCATTTCCATTCCGCAATTTCAATTCCGCAAAAGTAGAATAGACATTTCCTACTTTCATAGATTACCATTTCAATTCCGCAATTTCAATTCTTCAAGCATAGATTAGAATTTCAATTCTACAAGCGTAAATTAGCATTTCAATTCTGCATTTCAATTCTGCAAAATAGATTATTCCTTTCCTGCTTTCAGTTCAATTCCGCATTTTCCTTTCAGTAAGATAGTTAGTTGCAGTTCAATCTATTCTCGTTTTGCAGGTACAAGAAAAATACAAAAAGCAAGAAAAAGTCTTTCCATTTCATGCCTCGTAGGAACAGAGATAAGACCAACAAATTCCTACCCAATACCCCCACCACATCACTGAGTCAACCTTCTCTTTTCTTTGGTGACAGTGAGCCAGAAGACCCTATAGGTGAACCTCCTGAGATATATGAAGATCCTATAGCAGAAGAAGAGTTAGGAAACATTCCATCTGAAGCCATGGCTGAAAACCGAAATGGTAGAAGAGAAGACGAGAGAATAGAGGGTGCCTTTCCCATCCGGGAGACCAATGGAGACATGAAAATGAAAAACATAAGTCCCTCTGCACTACCTCATTTCCATGGTCTGACTACTGAGGACCCTGATACCTTCTTGTTTGAGTTTTCTATCCTTTGTCAAACTTATGACTATGCTGAGGATGAGTAGAAGCTAAAACTCTTTTCCTCTACCCTCAAGGATGCAGCATTACGCTGGTTCATGGGGTTACCTGGAAACAGTATCACCACTTGGGCTCAAATGCAACAAGCCTTCAACACCAAGTACAAAGACTACTGTAGGTCCAAAGAAACTAAGGGGGAAATCTTTCGGATGACCATGGGCAATGACGAATCTTTGGAAGACTATGAGGAGAGGTTCCAACTCAGTTACAAACGAGCCAGGTGCACACTTGACCTAGAATATCTGAAGTTTGTTCTGCTCCGAGGAGTCCCTGAAGACCTCCTGGACACCCTTAACCTGCTGGCTGGAGGAGATATCTACCAACTACCTGATGAGGACATAAAGACCGTGTTTAGAAACCATTCTAGGGTAGCCCGAAAGAAAGGTAGGGGGAGTCATCTCTCAGCTAACACCTCCCTCTCCAAGCATGAGTTT
>APFE030189346.1:219640-251919 GCA_000404065.3 Pinus taeda
TAGGTGGTTAACACGTGTCTATTTCAGGTTTTTTGACATATATTGGAGCAAAGTCAAAGCAATCATGAGCTATAAGGCAGCCAAGCCTGAGGTGAGGACTTGAAAGGGGGAGTGCCTACGGCATTCAATGACCCTTCCTCGGGATCTTCACCTCCAACTCCGAGCTCCAAAGACCACCAAACCAAATCTAGAAGGCAGCCAAGCAGCATTTAGAAAGGCACTGTTTAACTCACAGTTTGACAGCCGAGTTCCACAAATTGAGGAGGCCAACTAGGTCTCTCGTGATCTATAAATGTTGAGGCCTCAGCCTTCGTAAAAATACTTTTGAAACTATTGTGTACTTTTCACCTTAGTGCTGCAACTCTATTTTGTCCTTTTGTAGCCATTTTTGGCATGACTGTTATGATTATTTTTGGTTAATGAGAAGCAGTTTGGTTTCCTATCAAATCTGAGTTTTTCATAGGAGCCAAATCTCTCAGGGTTGGGCCCAACCTGAGAGCCTAGGGCCTCCCTTCTGTATTGTTACTTTTCCTTTACGTGTCACTGTTTTCCTTTATGCATTTGAACATATTTCTGCTAAGTAGATTTCGCTATGTTGCTAGAATATATCATTGTTTATGAATGACATTGGTTTAGATGTATTGGTAGGATAATAACAGCAAAACCTCCAAGAAAAGAGACAATCACACTCCTAGTTTCACCTCATCCTTATTGGATTTGGCGCTCGAATTGAGGAAATAGTGCTACCTCACAAAAACACTAGTTTGCTTGTTTATGCAATCTTTAGTGTGCTTGTTTCATTAGCAGACATTAGTCATGGGTTTAGACATCTGAAATGTTTCTTTGCATAGATGGTGTACATGGTTTTCTTCCCAAATAAAGTTGCTTCTCATTTATGTTGTTGATGGTTAGACTAGACTAGTTTAGGATTTGATCATTTACAGGTCTTTGTTAATTTGATCAAGGTCCATCGTGTAGGGCATATTATTCATTCATTCATCTACCCAAAGTATCATCTAAGCCACCTGTTATGTCTGATAGCTAAGTTTCTCGTTCCCCCATCTATCCTTTTTGTCCACGAAACCTTACCTCCTTACCCATCATTGCCTTAGCCGTCTCTAAGCCAAGTCAGCCTTCGACATCTCTTCGCCAATCCACCCACCAGTCCTTAGGCCATTCTTAGACCCATATCCTACCTCCAAGTCCATCCATGCACCTTCCCTCACTCATCCATCTCCTAAAAACCAATTTCCAAACATCCTGTAGAAATTCTGAAACATCTTGTAGAACCCCTACACACTTCCTGTAGAAGCTCATAAGTGAGGTTTCCAAGTAGCCAAACTTGGTGAAACTCTCAGGAAGAGTGTCAGGGACTCCTTAGACCCTCTCTGAGCCTTTCCAACCATTTCCAAGCATTCCTCTTCCTTGATCCACCCCTGCACAGTAAAGCACAGTTCAAGCATATGCATGTGAAAATCGACACTTAATCAAAAAATACAAAAAGATGCTTTCTTAGGACAAAGGTAGTCTAGGCACATGAATTTTACCTTCATGGAAGTAATGACACCTCTTTTAGTAGTTTTCATTCTCATTTTTGGCATCAGTAGGACTAGTTGGTAGAATTAGGGTTTGCTAGGGTTTGCATTTCTTTTTGGCTTTCAATTTCTTTTCGCAAGTAGATTAGCTTCCTTTGAGTTAGCTTTCATCCATCACTTAAAAGCTTCTTCTGAGAACTCATAGAAGTTGGATAAAGCCCCTAGTAGACTTGTGGCAACTGACCAAGTGACAGCTGCGACAAGAGCTATTACTTGTGCATACATCACCATCGCTTCCAAGTTTGTTACGAACAACTGGGTTGATAAAAGTAAAGAAGGGAGTCCTAGGATTTGTAGCATTATTGTTGCAATACTGGAGCCCACCAAGTAGAAAATACTACCTCACCTGAAGTAGCATCCTCCTTCCTCTAGTTCCTAGCTAGAGGAGTCTGCATGGGCTTGCACTTCTCCATGTGAAAGCGCTTGAGTATCTCATTGGCATACTTGCCTTGAGACACAAATACTTCACCATATTTCTAACACACCTCCCTACCTAGAATGTAGTGCATAAGACTCATGTCTTTCATTTTGAACTCTCTTGCAAGTTATTCCCTACAAGACTGTATCAACTGATCATCACCTGTCAAAATCAGATCATCGACATAAAGAACAATGATCAATGGTTTACCTTCTACCATTATGTGGTAAATGTTGACATCTGCTTCACTCTTGGTGAAGCCCAACCCAGTGAAATAGTTGTTGATCCTGGGGTACCAAGCACGAGGTGCTTGCTTCAGCCCATACAAAGCCCTCTTGAGTCAACACACATGTGACTCACGATCGAAGGTCTCGAAACCCTCTAGCTGCTTAATGTACACCTCCTCCTCAATCTTCCCATTGAGGAATGTTTTCTTCACGTCTGTCTAGTGGATCTTCCACCCCATCTAAGCTGATAGTGCTAATATTGATCTAATCGATGAGTACCTTGCTACGGGAGAAAAATTCTCATCGTAGTCGATCCCCTTGACCAGTGAGAAACCCCGGGCAACAAACCTTGCCTTATGTTTCTCAAAATTGCCATCAGCTGCCTGCTTTACCTTGTAAATCCATCTAGAACTCACCATTGACTTACCTTGAGGTCTTGGGACAACATCCCACACACTGTTATGAATGATAGAGTTGTACTCCTCTACCATTACATCAACCCAGACTCGTTGTTGCACAGCCTCCTCGAATGAAGAAGGTTTGGTATCTACACACTCCTTAACCAGGGCCATGTACCCAGTGTACCACTAGGGTGACCTCCTATGTCTACGCTAAGAAGATGGCTATCCTACATTCTCTTGTGCATCCGACATCAACCTATCAGCTTCCCTTGAGCATTTCTGCCCATCTTTGGAAGTCTCAACATGAGTGGATGTCTCCACTCCTGGATCCTCTACTTGCAGCTACTTCGCATAAATTTGAGGCTCCTCCCCCTTAGGAACTTAAAGTTCATCCTTTGCATGCAACTTTAGCTTCCTCTCAAGTGATAATCACATGGCTTTCTACTCATCAAACTTCAGATCCCTGCATACCACTATCCTCTAACTGGTAGGTAGGTACACTCGATAGTTGTGGGGTGTATCCATGTACCCCACAAGTATTCCCAACTCGACTGTTGGGTCTAGCTTCTTCCTGGTATATTTGGTCACATGAAAGTAAACTGATGATCCAAAGATTTAGAACTGACTTACATCTAGTCGCTTCCCGGAAAAGTCCTCCATAGGTGTCTTCATCCCTAGTATATGGTGTGGGCTTCTGTTCTATAAGTATACTGTTGTATTGCATGCCTCAGCCCACAAATGTAGTGGTAGGCTTTAGTCATACAACATTGCTCAAGTTGTTCCCACAATCGACCTGTTCTTCCTTTCGGCCACCCCATTCTGATATGGGTTATGCGGTGCTGTCAATTCCCATTTAATTCATTCTGTAGCGCAGAAGTCTTTAAACTATTGGGAGACATACTCTCCACCATTGTCACTATGGAAGGATTTTATTTTATTTCTAGATTCTTTCTCTGCCAAGGCTTTAAACTCACAAAACCTCAAGAAGGTCTGATCCTTCTTTTGCATAAAGGAGATCCAACATCTACGAGAAAAAACATCAATAAAAATAACATAGTACCTTAGTCTAGCTGTGGAGGCTGTAAAGAAAGGTCCACAAACATCTGAGTGAACTCGCTCCAGGATTGCTCCAACTCTACTGTCTCAATCCAGAAAGGAAGATTTCGAATACTTACCAAAGGTACAACCTTTACATGTATTCGTCTGCTCCAGTTTTCCCTTGGGTAGCCTGGTAGAAATATGCTGCATGATCTTTAGGGCTCCATGGTGCAAGTGGCCCAATCTTCTATGTCATAGCTCACCAACATCTTGGCTCTACACCATCTCAGCTTTGGAACTCATTGTAGCACAGTCATCTACCTACAGCTTGTAGAGATTATTTACTCGAATCCCAATTCACTTTGTCTGTCCAGTACTGATATGCCTCAAGAATAACTTTCCTTTACTAAAGACTACATCATAACCTTTATCTTCTAGCATAGCGAGAGACACAAGATTCTTCTTCAGACTTGGTACATATTTTACATCAGTCAGGGTAAGAGGAGCTCCATGCTCCCTTTGAAACACAAGCATACCTTCACCTGAAACATTGTACATTCCATCATCACCCATCTCGATCTACATCTGGAGATCCTTCTCCTCTAAGGTACTAAAAAGATTCTTGTCACCTAACATGTGGAATGAGGCTCCACTATCTAGGTACCACACACATCCCACCATGGATGAAACCATGCATGTGATAAGCAAGAAATCCAACTCAAACTATGAGGCCAGTGCCTCACCATCAGATCCCTTCGAGGAACCCTTCTTAGATTTCTTCTGTGGACAATTTGTAGCATAATGGTCCACTTCATGACAATGAAAGCATCACACTTCGATTTTTCAAACTTCTTCCCACCATGGGAAGAACCGGATTTGGGATGGGATGCATTCCCTTTCCCTTTCCTCTCCTTACATGCTAAGGCTATAGTTTCCTCATCATCTTGCTTCTATGAGGATCCATCTCTGGTGCTTCTTCTTATTTCCTCCTGCATTAGATCTGACCAAAGTCATTCCCAATCTGGCAGTTTTTCTCTTCCATTAACCTAGTCTTGGTAGCTATGCTAGCTCTTAGGAAGACTGAGGAGTGCAAGACTCACCATGTCATCATTAGCAGTCATGATCCCTACACTTCCAAGATCATCCCTGCAGGTGGTGAGCTTGTTCAGATATGTAGAGATCGTGTCGCCCTTTTCACACTTAATTTTCCGAAGCTTATCTTTCAGCATCAACTTCCTCTAATCGTTGTTATTTTGAAATATATCTTTCAATGTTTTCCACATTAAAAACGGTGTCTCCTTCCCATGGAGACTCGAGACTATGTGGTCTCAAACTCCCTCCACAAGGATTCTCCTTGCTCTAGCCACATATTTCTTCCATTTTGCCAATTGAGTAACATCAGTCGGCTTGGGGACTTCTTTATCAATGAAGTCCTTTAGATCGTTATCCTCTAATATTGCTTCCATGTGATCCTTTCAGGCTATATAATTTGAGCTGCCATCAAGGGCATACTCGAGTCTTAAACCGTTGAACGCCATTAGAGAAATTGAGATGTGATAAGAACTCGATTTCTATATTCAGGAACCACAAACTTTGAAATTCTCCCTTCTTGTATACTGTCTTCTCCTTTTATCACCTTTCCTTTGATACCATGTAGAAATTCCCACTGTAGATTAATAGATTATGCAATAGTCTAAAGAAAAATACAATATCTACTTCTACAACAAACTTTGTGGAAGCTTAATCGAATTGAGCAAGATCAATGAGAACACATATAACTAAGAATGAGAAATCAATCACACATAACACAAAAGAAATAACCCAGGGAAAGCCTCTGGCTAAAACCCCAATCTCTGTATTATCATACAAGTGGAAATCTTGTTCAAGTTACAAAAAGAATCAGCTCTCAAGCTATCCTGCTCTCTCTACAATCAAACAATATAATTCACAAACTGAATAGACACAGTATATGTCCTCCTCAAGCCCTCCAAGCCTCCTATTTCCTTGCATAGTTTTTCTTGGGGTCCAGTGATGCCACATGTGTGAATTGGCCTCATCACACTCATAAAATCTGAAGAAGTAACTACGTAATCGTCAAGGAAAGAATTCCTTCTACTGCAAGAGATATTCACAATTGAATATTCTAGCAACTGATAGTACACTGTCCCTCCATCTAATCTCAACTAGGTCTTTGTCTGAACTGACATGCATGAGTTATTTATGAGAGAATATTTAGTTGTCTGAAGTGCAGCGGTTACATGCATGCATGCATTAACTAACTGAACTCATAATTAATTCAACAAATTGTTTGAATTAATCTAACTTGACTTGACTCAATTAACTGATCCAACTAATTACAACTCAATATTACAACTCATCCTTATCTCTTTAACTGATGGATAAATTCCTCAATCAAAGGAGAAATTGTTGCATGTCCCCACATAGACTTCGTGTTTGATTTTCTACAACTAATTCACTCATGGTGAATTAATTAATTATTTTACAAACAGTTGCTAAGATCAAATTCGAATTTTTACTTCTCTATTTTAGTTTAGGGACTAACTAAAATAGAAAGGTATCCTAAAATGCTATTTATGGTAGTACTAAATTTAGCACTTCTATATTTAGCATTTCTTGTTACTATTTTTAACAGTTCTTAGTATCACGTAGGGGGTCAACATCCCACAACTGGAGCTGATATTTTCACCTATTTTCAAGTATTGCCTCCACTATATATAAACAATGATCACTCTTTAGATATCACTTACACTTCTCGTTTCCCTTATGAAATTCCATACAAGGTTATATCTCCAAATTTTGTGTGGAAATTTTCATCCCAAACAATGTCACCACACTCCACACACTTTCCACCCCACACATAGTCTTCCCACATTACTTTCATACTTATCTATTTTCTCAAGTTTTTGTAAGACTCCACATAACCATCGCTCTACACAACCCATTTCCCGCACAACTATTCTTCCACACATCATATTAATTTTCATGTTTGTTTCTCCATGTATATAAAGTTCCGCACCATGATATCATATACTATGAAAGTAGTCTCTTTTTTTTACAAGAAATACTTAGTGAAAACCCATGATATGTTTTCTCCTTTAAATTCTAATTGAAAGCTCATTGATATAAGTTTGATCATCAAGGTGGAAATATCTAAATATGGCATTTCAAAAATAAAATCTTCCATCGCTCCACGAAAGACATACCAAACTTATTAACTCCTCATCATGATTCTCACATGACCCAATTAAGGTGTTATGTGATTAAGGGATGTATTAGTAATTGTTAACCATAGACTAAGCTTTTAAAAATCCAATAGATCCTTAAAACCATGCTTGACTTTTCACATATATCAAATTACATTGGAAGAATGAATCAACATGATGAGGAAACGAAGCAAGGAGTCTTTTGTGGGGATATAGCTAATTAATTTACTAAAAAAGATAATAATTTCCATTGATTGACAAAATATTAGTGGTATTTAAATTCAATGTATGAGAAGAAGCTCAATAGCATAATTTAGATTATAGGCCCTACTAATAGATGTGTCCTTGAAGTGTTTGATTTCAAAGCAATTTTTTCTTGATGCACTCACCAATTTGACCCCAAGCCCAAAACTATATAGCTTTCTTTACAGGGAAATATTTTAGTCCTTCTGACTCTTTCAAGAATATGTTGAATCTACTAGACCTGAATACAAAAATCAAGCTTCCTAAGGCTAATGCTTTCCTTTATTCTCAAGGTGGTGGAGTCAATGTCATTTGATAATTCATGGTTCAATTTACCCATATACCAAACAACCTTTCTTATATAAACATCTTAGTGTTATCGAAGCCTTACAATGGCTTTTTCTTAGTTGTTTGTTTGTATTGTGTGATGTGATAAAAAATCTCACATACCTAGGTCATGCTTACACAAATTTATATTTTTATTTCAAGGAGGATACTATTTTTTACCAGGCCAAGATAATCTATAACGATATTCCTTTTTAGTTAGCTAACTATTTGAAAACACAAATATTTTTCATGATGACCTATTTGGTTATAACAAAAATTTATTGTAATTTTTTCAATGGCCTACCCCCTAAAAACAATATGAATCCTAAAATAGCACCAATACAATTTTGGTACCCAATTTTATGGAGAGATAAAATGCAATTTCATTTTTTCCTTTGTTAGGGAGTTGAGATACATGTTGACTAGAGTCAACCCAAAGAGATTGACTCGAAAGGAAAAATAGTATTTAAGGGGAAAAAATACATATAGGAATATAGTCATACATACCTAAATCTTTGTGGTCATAAATATAAACCCCTATTACTTCTCCTTTTACTTGTCATATATATTTTATTGCAAAATTATATAGAAAGTATTGTTCCTAGTTAATTTTATTTGACATGAAAAAGAAGAGGCAATTGTTTTTGCTATACTTTAAAATTGAAGTAGTTGCAGTGAATAATTATTCAAATTTAGCATATTTATATGAAACATTGAAATATTTCAATTTGAAAGAGGTTGAACTTCTCCAAGTATTTGGTCCTTATGGATCATTTTCCCAAATATAGCACTAGTAGATATGGGAACTTTTTGAGGTAATGAAGTAGAGAATTCAAGAGAGAGAAAAAGAAAAAATTATATAGAATTGTGATTTATTCACATAGGTTAGTACCAACATAGAAGGAAAGAGAAAAACCAAGAAAAGAGGGAAGAACCCTATAAATGTACAATCCTCATCAGGTCAACAAACTCACTAAAGTTCATCCTCGACACCTAAAAAATAAGAGAAAAATGCAACTCAAGGAAAGAATAATGATCGACACTCTGGTGGAGATGATGGTGAAGAACCACCCCTTCATGTTAGTTTGGAAAAATATCTTATTGTTGTTACTTTTTTAAGGAGTAATGAAAATTCTAGTAGAAAGGAAATTCAAGAAGTACAAGGATATGGAAGTAGATAGCATTACAGTCCTTGACTGGGTAGCATTATGTTTTGTAGAAAGTCAAATGATGGTAGAATAATTAGCTACATATGATCCAACCATTATTTAAGAATAATCATTAGCTATGTATAATATTCACTATAATCAAGTTGGTAAAAAGTTACAAATCGAGAGATCTTCCCCTTGCTCAAAATTCAACTCTTGCATTGATCCTCTACAACTGCTGGCGATTTTTGGCAGGAGTCCTTGGTTTGAAATAAGAACTGCAAGCTTCCTTTATGGACGATGCAGAGGGGGCGGTCCCCCTACCTTACTAGATTCCTTCATTGGTGGCCCTCCCTCCCAAAGCGTACATGTCATTCTCCCACTGCATCCAAGTTCATTAAGTGGAACTATGAGGTTAAGAATGTTTCCTTGTTGGATGTGGAACATCGAACCTCCCTTTATTATTCCGAGAGAGCCTTGATTGGGAAATTCATGGGTATGTGGCCCTCACCTAGATTGATGGAAGTCTGGATAAAGAAAATATGGAATCCTATGATGAAGGGTGAGATTTCTCTTTCTGCAATTGGCAATGGGTTTTTTATCTTCTTGTTTGAAAATAAGGAGGAGAAAGAGGTAGTATTACAAAATGGGCCATATTTCTTTGGCTCTAGAGGGATGTATTTGAACAAATTCTCCCTCAAGTTTAATCCAGATGAGGACATCCCTACTACTATCCTAGTTTGGGTCAAGATTCTGCACCTACCAATCTCTTGATGGACTGCTGACTGCCTCTAGGCTCTTAGTAATGGAGTTTGGAAATACTTGAACAAGTCTGAACCCAAAGGCTCTCAATTTTCTTGTGCGAAAATTTGTGTAGAAGTAGATTTGGAGAAGGGTCTACAGGCTGAAATTAATCTAAATCTGGGAGAATGGAAGCATAGACAAGTCTTGGACTATGGAAAAACTCCATTTAGAAGCAGACACTATCATGATTATGGTAAATTTTCTAGAGATTGTGTCAAAGCTGGGAAATATAAAAGTATGGATGCTTTAGCTGCTTATGAGGAGCCATGGAAAAAAATAAAAATATCTTCATAAGGAAAATGACCAACAATAAAGCCTCGAGGCCCTATGGCGAGCAACACTACTCCATCCTCCTCAAACCCCTTCAAAGTGATAAGTGACCAGGAACTAGAAATGGAGGCTCCCCCTCAAACGATAAGTGTGGAGGAGGTTCCAATAATTGAAGAAGGAGAAATAACAATGGAAAGTAGTTGGAAGGAAGGTGGTGGTAAAGTCACCCCTCCAAAGATTGTTCCTGTCCCTGAAGCCCCGAGCTTCACCCCTGACAACCTATTCAAAGAATAGAATGAGTTTTCACTTGGAATATGTCTCAAAATTTATCCTAGGTTGATGATTGTAGTAGTCAGGAAACTGACCCCTCGAAGAAAAAAGGGAGTTGAACAAGAGGGCATAGAGAGAAAGATAAGAAGAACTAAAAAAAAATAGGGAATCAACTAGCTATCTCATATATTTTGAAAAGGAAAAAGGTTAACAAAAAAGGAAACTATGGTGGTATCTCCCTGTCCATTCACAAGTAATGAAAGTAATATCCTGGAACATAAGGGGGCTAGGAAAGCCTACTAAAATCCTAGCAGTTAGAAACATAATAAAACAAGAATCTCCATTGGTGGTGCTTCTTCAAGAAACAAAGTTAGAAGAAGTTGAGGCTTTGGAAGTAGCTGGAACGTTTTGGAGAGAAAGTTCGGGGTCAGTTCAATCTTTAAGGGTAGCCTCAAGAGTGCTCGACATATTTTGGTTAAACAAGAAATTTACGTTGGCTTAAGAAATTAAGACAAAGTCCTAGATTATGGCTCTTATATAGGAAAATGATTCAGGGGAAAGAATCCCCTTCATAAATATCAATTCCATATAGTGATAAGGCCAAATTCTATGACTCATTAGAAGTTCTTGTTAGGATATTCCGACACATAGGGAATAGTTAAGTATAACTATATAGTGATAAGGCCAAATTCTTTACTATGTGCTTTTGTAACCTACAATCCAATGGTCACGATATGTTCTAGACATGAATTGATCCGACGGTTCATTCTCTCCTCGGTATTTCTGACACTTGATCCGTGGTTTAACACTCGATTGGACCATGATCTCTATTTAAAAAGCATGGAGGGTCATTTGTAGGGTGACTATTCATGAGAGAAGCTTTTGTAAATTTTCTTTCTTTTACATGAATAAATTGCCTGAAGTGGCCACGTTGGCTCAAGCCATGGACTGTTTCCCTCTTTGAGGGTTTTAACCACATCAAAAATACTAGTAAATTGATTTGTGATTTGTTTATGAGGGGTGTCCTTTGATGTTCTATCCAAGGAACTTACCCTATAAATTCCTACATGGTATCAGAGTTATTTGGGGGGCGCATCCATTGGTGATCGAAATCAGAAGCCGGTACAACTGCATCTGACTATTGTTTCCTAGATCTACTATTTTTGACCACTTTTAGGCATAGAGGACTGCTCTATTGTGTTAGGAGCATTTGTTCTAGTGAGGAACCCCTTTCGTTTCAAGCGAAAAGGTTTCTGGTAGCCATAGCTACGCAATTTTTAAGATATTGAGGGATACAACTTTTAATTGTAGTTTTAGTTATTTATGTATCTATTTATTTCAGTTTATTTATCTATTTGCTTTTTATTACTAGCTCTATACCTTCCATTTCTGCGTATGCTCTTTGCCCGCGACTCTATATCATCTGGAAAAATTAGAAACAAAAAGGAAGCATTTTTCTCATGTGTATGCTCCTTTTCGCTGCGCCTTAGTGTGATCTTGGAAAATTAGAAAGATTGAGGAAAATATTTAGTTTCCAACGAAAGCTAACTTCAAGCCATAAGGTTTGGTTTTTTTTGTATGTCCCTGTTGGGTTGTGCGGTTTTTTGTTTTGTAGGAAAAAAGGGTTTTTTCAAGTAAGCAAACACCCCAAAGCTTCAGTGACTAGCAAATAAATAAATAAATAAAAATAAAAAAGCCCTTCCTCTTTTACAAAAATTACTAACCTTCTAAACTAGCTCACTTGGTCCAAAGTTACTTTATGAGAATAAAGGTCTTGAGTTCAAGTCTTTCTTTTTGTTGAGTTACTTTTTCAAAAAGCACATGTAACTTATACTTTAAATTTTCTTTATGTAGAAGTGTTCTCACCAATTATAAATAGTGAGTCACTTACAATTCTAAAGTCTCTTTATCTTTTATTTAAGTTACAATATAGTGGGTAGCTCATAAAGTACCATTGTAAAAGTGACCTTCACTTATTTATAAAGTGCGTCACATTTTTTTTTTAAGTGAGCTAATTAGATTAAGTTTGGAAAGGGGGGAGGGGGGGTTGGTTTAAATATAATGTTATCATTCACTTCTACACATTCATGCACTTCGTCAGCATCTTTTTCAAAAATCCATAACTTCTTCATCCATAAGCCATTTTCAGAGTCGTTTTTTTTAATCAGCGTACTTTTTTGAGTTATTTCCATTGGAGCACTTAGTTTCAACATGTTTAGCTTCAATTTATGTTAAAATGGAAAGTCCATGCCAATTTAGTCTTGACAGAACCAACTACTTCCAATGGTGGCCCTACATTGTGGATTTACTTAGAAGTAAAGGTATTTGTAGAATAGCCTTAGGCCAAGAAACTAAACCTAAAGATAAATATAAGGCAGCCAAATGGGAAAATAGGCAAGATCAAGCACATGGGTTGATATGTATTTTTATTTCTCCAGATCTTAGATTCCATATTGTAGAACTTGATACCCCTAATGAAGCAATGAAACAACTCACTAATGTTTTTGGAGTTAAAAATGAAATTAGAGCCCATCAACTCGAAAATGAGTTGCTTATGTTGGACCCCAACAATTTTTCTTCCATTGAAGATTTTTTGTCCAAGTTCAAGACCCTTAGACTTCTCTTGGAAGGTGTTAAGGTTAAGAAAGAAGATGGTAGCCTTATCTATTCCATTCTTACTAAGTTGGGACCAACCTACTCTATGTTTGTTTCCACCTTCCATTCTAATAGAGAAGCCTTTATTTCTCAAGGACAAACTACAAGTCCCCCTCTTTTGATGCCTTATGTGATTCTTTAATAAGGGAATGAGAAAAACTCTTACATCTTGGTCTTTTCAATCTTGGAAACTCTTTAGGAAAGCCTTAGCTTCCCAACAACAACCAAATTCAATGAATCCTAAGAAGTAGTATCCTAAAAAGAATGGTCCTAAACCAACCAAGTGTCCTAAGCACTTTTAGTCTCAAAATGAAAAATCAATTCAACAAAATGATAAGCCAAATACAAAAAAAAGGAAGAAGACTGATAGACATTGTAACTTTTGTAATCGAGATGATCACTTAGAATCCAAATGCTTTACGAAGATGGAAGTGTTGGAAGTAGAAATGAAGAAGCATAACATCCATTTGGAGCAATCTTCAACTTCAACTTCATCTTCAGGAATTTCACTTTCTGCATGTGGTTGTCAAGCATCTCAGTTTGGTTATGCACTAAATGTATCTTCTTCTTCTTATTCTCATGAGTGGCTCATTGATTCTAGAGCTTCTTATCACATGGCCAAAAACAAGGCCATGTTTTCATATTTAAATGATTGTAACACCAAAAATATATATGTTGGTGATGATAGATCTCTTAGTGTTGTAGGGATTGGAACTATTCATATAAACAATGGTAAATTTAATGATGGATTATGTGTTCCAACCTTATCTTGCAACCTTCTACCTGTATCTCAAATAACTCAATCAAGTGAAGGTAAAATCATTGAATTCTCACCTCATGATGTTGTAATTAAGGACCTAAGAGATCCTAAAAAAAATTTAGCTACTGGAATTCTTGATGAGTTTACAAGGTTGTATAAGTTTAACAAATATGGGTCATTTTTGGCTTATATGGCCCTGAGCCAGGTTTGGAAGAATTATTTAACCAAGCAAATCCTGTAGCTACCGGCCCTTTCGGCAATAGCATGCGAAGCCCGGACTGAGGTCTCACTCGAGGTAGCAGGGGGAGGGTTCTAGAACCAGGTTTCTGTACCCTTGGGATGTCTAGATGTGGTTTGAGAGGTTCACGCACCGTCCTACAGCCTCGTGCTGCACTAGATCTGCACAGATCCAGATAACCTTGGTTTTCCTTCACCGTGCTGATTACAGATCGTATTTATTTGATTAAGTATTATTACTCATATCCACTTTAGAGAGGTATTTAAGAAAACATTTATTACTTTCATTCAGTTTGCGCATTAAGATTAAACCCAATCCACAAGTATTCAATAAGCATACGTGCACAGATCAGAACAATTTTATTCACCATAAAAGAATAGGGTTACAATATAATTAACACAGAATTCAGAAGAAACTTATCTTTATTTCCACGTATCACCTTTACATATAGATCTGCCCTGCGCACTCAGCTGCAGGGGTCTGTGCACACAGTTGCGAACTCTTTCAGGCCTCTGCGCACATAGCTGCAGAGCCTCTATCCTCTACCCAAACCCTTGACTCTAACTTATAGATGCTCTCAAACTGCCCTTCTTAGACACCCATTACAATTCAAATCTCAAAATCATACCAAACACTTCACGTCTCTACCCATAGAGCCTCGCTCTATTTATACCTTTCCATGGACCGTGATCCATAGGCGGGCTGACTGAACCTACATTTCTTTACATTATTTTTGGGTGGACTACCCTTTTGACTTTGACTTATTACACATCACACTTCACACATCTCGTGGATTCTTTACTCTACTCTTACCCAAAATTGTGGGCTTCACATCCCATACCTATTGCGCAGGGATTTTGCTACCCAATATTCTCCCAACACAATCATTGTGACTCGTCCTGAGTCACTCGGTTGGGCCAGGAATATTTGCACGTAGGTGGGTCAGAAACTTTTGCATCTCACCTGTGTCTGCAGCAAACTCGGCTGCAAATCATTGTACCCTTTCCAGCTGAGCTGTTGAGGTATCCATCTCATTTGCAACGGCTTGCTCTATTGCACAGATGGCCTGCATATATGTAAGTTTGTCTTCAATGGTTGTAGATACGCTAAATGCTTCGTTGAGCCAGGGTTGGATACACTCTTTAAGGGCGACCTCCTGTTGTCGCATTGCATCAACCTAGGCCTTGAGCACCTGGACCTCCTTCATCTTGGCCAATTGTTGTGTGATAGAAACCATCTGTGGAATGTCTTGGGTGGTGTTGCAAGCTTGTTGCACCTCGCGCACCTTAGTTTCTACTCACTATATGGTTGGATCTTCCTGGAGGGCAACGAGTATCCCGAGTGATTGGTCGAGTAGTCCCGAGCAGTCGCGAACAACACTACTCATTGTTTCTATTCCAAGTACAACTGTGCTACGATGGTGTTCTAGTTCGGTCGAAGGTATGGGCGGTCGAGTATTAAGATGGAGCTCTGCAACTTGTAACGTTAGCTCCTCCTAGTGTCTGGCGGCCTTAGCTTAGGTCATACGAAATTTGGCTGCCATGTGCTAAATCTTGGTAGCTTGTGGGAGGTCTTAGGGGATAGCTAGTTCTAGCACCATGCTACACGCCTCTGTCACAGCATGTTCTACTTCCTGATATTGGGCGGATGTTGGCCGGATAAATCGATCTTGCAGACAAGGCCGATCTCCCTAGTATCAAAAGATATCTAGAAACAAGTAGGACAAGCACATCTATCTTTCTCTAAACATTTACAATTCATTAATAAAAACTATGGAGGTGTTTAGACCCTACCATAAGTCCAACGCTAGTTTTTAGCAGCCATCCTTCAACCGTCCGAAAGAATTTCCTTTTGAGAAGCTGCAATCACAAACAAGCACACATCAAATAACACCTACATAGCTAATATCATAAATCATGTTCATTATGGTGATCAAGGAATCCATAAAATAAACCATAAAACACAGCTTATTGAGAAAAATAAACTTATTTGTATTAACTTTGAAATAGAAGAACCTTACAACCTTTGGTGCCTTGATGTTGTACAAGCTCTTCCCAGGGTCCGAAACGGGAATCTCCTTTACTTTAACAAGCCTCACACTCTTCCAAATGAGTTCAAAGAGGTATGTAATCTCTCCTCACAAAAGCTCAATTAGGAAGACTAAGTTTTAGCAGCATTTCACCTCAAAATATTCAGCTTACAATCTCTCAAGTAACTAGCCCAATGCTTCATTTTATAGTGCAAAGGAAGGAGGTTACAAGTCCACCTATCAAGGGATAGAGTTCTTCTTCAAAGGGATAAGCTCCTCACATCAAGGGGTTAGCTCCTTAAGGTATGGGATGCACAAACCTTACAAGAGCGAACCTGCCACCTCAAGATTCCTTCCAGAAGCTTCCAGAAATGACTCAAAGTGAGTTTTTAAGAATATACTTGCACTTTTTTAACTTTTACAGGGGTACGCACCCATAACACAAAGACAGAGTAGTCAGGTATGCAGGAAACATGACCATTAGGTGCAGGACCGCAGGAAATTCTAAGAGAAAGTGTGGAACCAGAGTTTTAGAGACTTTTGAGGGCTTTTTCTTATTTTCAAGGCTTGATATGAAGAACTAGGGCTTAAGACTTACAAAGGAGGAAATTATGAGTGGTGATGAACTCACACAAATTGCAGAAAGTCAAAGTGACAATTTTTGTGCAACAAATTTCCCCCTAAAGTGCGAAGTTTGTAATAGATGAGGATAGAATTTGTCATCTAAGAAGAGTGAAGTACTTTATCATTTCAAGGATCATCCTATGGACACCCTAGTGGGAACCTATAAAAAAATTCAATGCAAAATATATATATGTGAACATATCATTGCTGAGGTAGGCATTCCCATGCTTAGATCAAAACTAACTAGAAAACTAACTAAATTGCTCTGATACAAGAATGAATTTGTAATACATCACGAGTATAGACATATGTAGACACAGTATGGGCGCAACCATCTATTTATGCATAGTCCACTGTATAATGAATAACAAAATTTCTCACAGCCTAGATGGTAGAAACTAGATCCAGGGTCTTGATTTCTGCTTCCTGAACTAGTATGATTCTATCCATGTGAATGAATGTGTCGAAGTCGAACATGGTAGAAACCACTTGATTACTAGTCAATGATGTAAACTGTTAACAAGTGTGAGAGAAACCACCAGTAATGTCAATGGCTCTCAAAGTACTCAGCACAATCCATGAAATGTGAAAATGAGTTGATGTCGAACATGTAATGGAAACCTTTGATCAAAGGTCAATTATGCAACCTGTCGTCAAAGGCAAGGAACCTGCCATTAGGGCATGTAGATTCCAAGGTATTGATGATTTCTAGATCATCTTTCTAGATAATGAGCTGAAGTCGATAGAAAGTGACCTGTGAGAGAAACCACAAGTAAAGTCAATGGCTCTCAAACTGTTAACAAGTGTGAGAGAAACCACCAGTAATGTCAATGGCTCTCAAAGTACTCAACACAATCCATGAAATGTGAAAATGAGTTGATGTCGAACTTGTCATGGAATCCTTTGATCAAAGGTCAATTATGCAACCTGTCGTCGAAGGCGAGGAACCTGCCATTAGGGCATGCAGATTCCAAGGTACTGATGATTTTTAGATCATCTTTCTAGATAATGAGCTGAAGTCGATAGAAAGTGACCTGTCATAGGCAAGCCCACAACCAAAAATCATAGATCAAGCTTTGAAGAAATATATTTAGCAAGGACTAACTCAGGGATGGTCAAAATGGATGACCCAAAGCTAATACCCAGAAACTGGCTGAAGACTTTCAATATGGTTTGATTAACTATTAGGTAAAGGATTTCCCAACCCAAGTAAACAAAAAGTGTTGTGTTCAAGAGTGGTTAACTGCTTTTCTAAAACACAAAGTATAACAAACAGGTTCATTTTCTCTCTTTTCCCCCACCATTTCTAGCAAGTACCTCTTTATTTTTGATAAGCTTGAGGAGGATAACATTTTCTTGGTTATAAGCTCATCCTTCGAATGATTCCAACTTAGTTTAAAATTCGAACCCTAAGAGAGAGTGGTTCGTTCTTGTTTAAAATCAAACAGGTCCTTTATTGTTAAATTTTAATGAGTCCAGTATAGGAAAAACTAGGTGTTTTTCAATTTTAGGGAGTCAAAAAAAAAAAACTTAAGAAAACTCCATGGGTGTCCTTTTTCATAAATTTGTGTCCCCCAAGCCGGAAAAAGTATAAAATAATACTTGAGAGAACCGCTTGACCATTGCGATCAAGGATTGCTTTTCATAGTTAGTGGCACCGATCTAAAAAAGTAAAAAAAGTGATCAAAGACACATCATTTTAAAACCAATATCAAACTTGAAACGATAAAAGTCCAGCGATCTTTTCATGTTTATACAGTCAAAAAAGAGCTATAAGTGGACCGCTTTTTTAATTCTATTTAACAAGTTTAAAAGGGAAAAAGCTCGACAATATTTTCATATTTTACAAGTCAGAAAAGAGCTTAAAGAGGACTCCAATGTTTCATTTTTTCGCAAATTTTGGAAGAGTCCGAAAAAGTGAAAAAGTATGCTCTTTGTTGAAAATGATCAATTATCCCTAAAAATCCAATATTCTACACAAAAACTCAAAACATTACTCATACCTGCTTAAAATAAATAAAAATGCATCAAAAGTTACCTTTTTAAAGTAAAAAATAAATTAATTAAAAATTCATTTATTCAAAAAAGCTTATGAAAAGGGCTTTTGTAAATTCATTTTTACCATTTGACTTCAGAGTGAGAAGTGAGAGCTTTTGGGTAGAAGACTTCATGTGATGATTGCAGAAAATCTGTCTGTTGGAATCGAAAACCATCAGCTCCAGGTAATCCACATCATCCTTATTTTGCATTTCAATAGTTTACATTTCATTTTTAGGCTTTAAAATTGATTTTTGAGGAGAATTTGGTTTTAGAAAAATGCTCGTGGGGGTCCGCAGGTGCAACATGCAGCCCCTGCGGACGCCAACTGTTTTCTACAAAGAAAAAAGTCTGGGTTCCACACCTGTTGCTTAGGATGAGTGTGGAATTATGCACTGTCCCTAACTAAAGGGTGTGGACCCTGCGAAAATAGGTTTAAAAAATTCCAATTTTCTCCATTTCTGCCCAAAAATGTTGAACTAAATTGTTCTAATACATCTTTTTTGCAATGTAGGACATACAAAATGCTTATTTGGTAGGAACACAAGCATGAGGCTGTGGATCTAACCGCATTAATCTATCCACCTACAATACGGGCATTAAAAGCATGCAGACTATTTAAATTCTGGGCCATAACTAGAATGAGGACCCAAGTAGACTTCTTGGAATGGCTGGTAGACAGGTGGAGCATACAGGACCAGTGTTTCATGATTGGTGGTCACCGGCTCGAAATCAAGCTAGAGGACATATATTTCTTGACTAGTTTAGCCAGAGAGGTGAACGATTATCTCTTTTCGGGACTAGGCCAGGTGGCCAGTCTGTCGCTAGTCTTCGATTAGAGTTTTGCAATGACCAAACAGAGGACAAACGGATAGTTATTAAAATTATCTCTCGTCCTGAACTTAAGGTTATTGCATTCGCTGTCACCAGACTATGCGGGAGTGCAGCATTGCATGTAGCTACCGGATCCCAGATGCGAATGGGAGTAGATTGTTATCGAGGTACCATCTTCAATTGGTGTGAGGATGTGCTAGCGAATGTAAAAGGCCAACTGACTAGAGCAAAGAACGCACAACTAAAAAACTTTTGATATGGTTTCCTGGTTGTGAGCTTTGGTCTAGAGAGGGTACCTATGTTGGTCCCACAACAACTTTCTGTTGAGGCTGGTCTTCCTCGAGAGCCTAGGATAATGTGTTGGGTTGTAGTGATGGCCCGTCATCCTGAGGAGGGTTTAGAGGTTGTCAGATTTCCACTTGAGTATTTTCGTTGGTTGAGGAACCAACTTTTTGTGATTTAGGATTTTCCACATACTGGGATGGATTATTGTGGTGACCCAGACATGGCTCTTCCACCAGGAGAACAGTGGGATGATTTAGGTAAAATCATTTTCAACACTTGTTTTAACTAAATTTTTTTTGTTTTTTAAATCGTCCAAAACTGATAATAAAAAGTTTTAAATGTAGATGTGGGTCCACGACGATTAGCTGCTCTCTAGCCTTATGAGAGGAGACACCGAGCTGCAACAATGCCAGCCCCAGAAGACCAATCTACAGAGACCCTGACTAAATTGGAGAATCATCAAGAGCATTTGATAACATATATTCCAGAGACTAGCATAGATGATATCCCACTTAGGTTACAGCGATATGTGATTGGGGTCCCAAGATCATTCAGGAGGTTCCTTTGTAAGGTGGCCCAAGCGGTGGTTTCTTATCATGATCATCACCAAGGATAGGATGATCACTTTTGTAGACTCACACGACATTTTATGTCTTTTTGTACTATCATTTTTTGTCGATCATAAGGTTTTTTTCAACCTATGATCGAAGACGATGTATATTTGACACACTTCTATGCTATGATATATCACTATTACTGGCAATCTTGTATAGCATGTTATGGAATGTTTTTAAATTTACTATTTTGATTATTGCAAATATCTATTTAACATAGGAGAAGCAACTACATCTGCTAATGTATTTAAATATCTTGGAATATGCTGATATTCAATATAATCAAATTCACGTTCCAAGAGATGAACTCTCAAAAATAATCTTAATAACACTGGATTTCTAATGGCATAAACCCTATTAAGTTGTAATACAACGAATTCAGAATCTAACCTAACAATCAAACTCCGAATTCCAAATGAGATGGATTCAGATAATAACTCAATCACTGCACTATACTTTGAAATGTTATTTGTTGTTTGACTGAGGCTTACCCCATGCATAGATACTAACTCATCAGAGGATGAATAGATAACCCAAGCTGCAGAAGAAATGTTTCGTGTATTACGACAAGTACCATAAAAAAAACCAATATATGTTTGATGAGACGTCAACATCTGCAATATCAAGAGTAAAATCAAGATAAGCAGGAATAATGATAAAAACACTCTCTAAACTAGGCACACATTTCTAATCTAAAACACACCAGCTAGAAAGAAACTAATCTAATAAAAATCTCCACACCAAGGTTTAAGCATAATATCTCTTCAGATAAAGTCCATTTCTGGGTTTACCCAAAGAGACATTGTCAAAATCTACCAATTCATAGGCCCTTTTTTCCAGCTTTCACTTAACAATATAATTACCATGCCACATAGGTACAAATTTTCCAGCCCCTAGTTTATCATTTGCTTGATCGTATAGTAAGACTAGGTCTCCTTCCGAAAAATTATGAAGTGTAACATTTCGATCGTACTGAGCTTTTATTCGTTTCGCATGAGTTTCGATTGCTAATGCAACATCACATTGATTCTCATCTAGTTGAACTAAGTATAACAAATGTTTCTTCTCTTCGGAAGTGGCTGGGAGTAATTCTATGGTTATTTGCAATGACGAAATTTCGCATTCAATGGATAACACTACTTCCAAACCATAAACCAATTGAAAAGGAGTGAAACCAGTTGATGTTTTTACTGAGGTTCGATATGCCCAAAGTGTTGAAAATAACATGTTATGCCAATTCGACCTATGAATACCAATGATTTGTTGGATCATAGTGATTAGAACTTTATTGATAGCTTCGACCAGACCATTAGCCTGTGGGCAATAGGGAGTAGAACTATCGTGACGCAGGCCAAGTTGATTTGTCAGTTCAGTCATCATGATGCTTCGAAAATGACTCCCATGATCAATAATAATAGCTTGAGGAACACCAAATCTAGCAATTATATGATTGAAAATGAAAATTGCAACAGTTTTTCCATCTGCCGAAAATGTAGGCATCGCCTCAACCCACTTAGTAAAATAATCTACCGCAAGGATGATATATGCATGCCCCCCAGCCGAGTGAGGGTTACATGTAATAAAGTTGATACCCCACTTTGCGAAAGGGCCAACAACAATTATTGGGTGGAGAGGAGAGGGTGGAGCATGCATCTTACGATAAAAAATTTGACAATTTTGGCATTTCCGGACTGCATAGATACAATCTTTGAATAAGGATGGCCAAAAATAATGAGCGCGCAATATCTTTTGGGCTGTGGCATACCATGACATATGACCACCACATGCTCTAGAGTGGCAGTCATTCAGAACCTTTTCAGCTTTTTCATGAGTTAGACAATGTCGGAAAACAGATTCCGCCCCACGACGATAAAGTGTATCTCCAATAATGTTGTATTGTTGGGATTGGAAATGTATTTTTCGTCGTTGAGATTGTGAGATTTCAGGCCAAAAAGATTGGGTTTGGAGATAAACAATAATATCTCCATACCATGGGTCAAGAGTACTGATAAGAAATAAGGATTCGTCTGTAATGGGTTCTTTCGCCACAGTTTCAGTATCAGTACGTGGGAAATCACACATCAGTGCCACAAAACCCAAAGATTTCTTGGCCTTGGATTTTTAAAACTCCAAGTCAAATTCCTGCAAGATAACTATCCATTTGGAATACTTGCCCCCTATCAATTGTTTGGTCAAGATATACGTTATTGGGTTACAATCTGAAATTACCATGGTTTTACGTAATAAGATGTAGTGACAAAATATTTGGACAGCTTGAACAGACACCAAGGCCAATTTCTCCACATGTGAATATTTAAGCTCAGTCGGATTTAGGGTTTGACTAAGATAGTAAATCACATTTTCACTGTTGAATTCATCTTCCTGAACTAAAACCATCCCAATGGTGGAATGAGAAGCAGCGAGGTACAAAAAGTAATCTTGGTTGTAGTTGGGAGGATGCAATAACAGTGCATGGGTCAACGCATGTTTAAGTGCATCAAAAGATTTGTCAGCTATCTCATCCCAAAATAATGGAGTATTCTGCTTCAACAACATGGTAAAACCTTTCGTTATCTTGGCTTAGTTAGGAATGAAACAATGTAAAAAGTTTACTTTCCCTTGCAAACTTCGGAGTTGGCGAAGAGTCGAAGGAGGAGGTAATTTGACAATATCTTCAACCTTCGAGGGATTGACATGAATGCTAGCTTTTGAAATAACAAATCCTAGTAAACAACCCATTTCTATACAAAAAACACATTTGTGTGGATTCAGCCTAATTCGATAATGCCTACATCTCATAAATATTGCTCATAAATGAGTGAGATGATCGGCCCTTCGTAATGAATGGGTGTTGACACCTAATCTTCATGATTGGGTGAATTTATGTAAATAAGTAAATTAGGAATGTGAACAGTCATCGGGAGATGAACTGAACAATCACTCCCTATTGTATATAGTAAAGACCTACCTAATGGAATAATATACGAATCAGTTTTACTGCCTATGGGAGAGTTACTACCTAGCTTGACATGGTATCAGAGCCAGTTCTAAAAATAAGTTGTAACTCCCTTCATTTTTGCTACTGTGGGCTGTACGTTGGTCTGATCACTGCCCACTGAGCGCTGTCCTCTATCGTTCTGACCTGAGCACTGTCCTCAACGCCTCTGTCCTCTGCTTTGTGATTCATTGCCTCAACGCCTGACCGCTCCTCCTTGTTGCTTGGTTAACGCTTGAATTGACTATGTCGCAACTCAATAACGTTTTGAATGCTGCTCAATAAAGTTTTGAATGTTGCCTTCTTTTATTTGGTTACCAGCGCATTTTTTGCAACTATTGTTCATATGTTTGCTGCTTAACGCTGTTGAAGCATGATGAGCCCAGCGGCGGAAGTGTGATTGTGAGCCAAGCGGTATCACAACTGTTTCAAATGTTGGTTATGAATGTTTTAAAATAAATGCTTTCAATGAATGTTGTTGTTTTCAAGTAAATGCAACCTGAAAATTTTATGAACAATGTGCATGGTTTTTGTTGGACACCTAATCCTAAATGGGTTAGTGTGGAAGCTAAATAGACTAAGTAGTCCAAGAGACCTTGGGATGTGGAACCCAACGGTCACATGTTGTAGTATAAATGTAAATCATTTGTTAATAAAATTACACTCTCATGATTTATCTTTCATATTTCTCTTGTTGTCCATGTGTGTTTAACATGGTATCAGAGCGGGCGATCTCCTGCCCTGATCAAATTTGAGCGATTTGTTTTATGGCCTCTATGTGCATATCGGTTATGACATTTCTGTTCACTGTCCATAACACTACATCAATTCACCGATAGTCAAAAATTTGATGCTTTTACTCTGCTAATTCCTTGGATTATCTCCCTATTGCGCCTAATTGAAATTCATGTACATCTGATCTATTTACCTTTGACCGTTTCTCTATCAAGTTTGTGCCTTCTGTGGCAATGTCATATATGTGTTTTTCTATCAAAACTGTGCCTTTTGTCTAGACTGCACCACTTTGATGCACTTCCCTGACATCATATAATCTGCTGCCATGGGTGCCAAATGACGTATCAATCTCGGGTGGAAGCCAGAAGAACGTTCAGGCAACAGTAAAACCTAGAAGGAAAGAAGCCTGACAGCTCTGATGCAAACACATTATTCACCTGTTGTTCACTACTATTCACCTACATACAGAATGCTGCTCTCTGCATAGAAGACGCCACTCTCTGTCTATTATTCGCCTGCATAATATATTATCTGTCCATACAACACTCCATCACGTAAGAACCGATACCACTGATTGAACAACATAGAGTAGAGTGGTATGAGGAGGATGTTCCGCTGCTCTGAGGACATAGTCATGCTACCTATTCATTAAATGTTTAGAAGACGGTGTTTTATCACTGAAAATTGCATCTTTGGATACTTCTGGTGCGGAATTATTTTATATGCATTTAATGATTTTGTTGTGACGTGATGCGTAAATTCAGTGCAGTGCGTAATGTTGCGGTGAGCATGGAATAATCTTGGTTCAATCTAAACCACGAGCAGTGCCCTCCAACAGACATCCATACCACCGGCACAACAAAATGGATATAGCTATAAAAAAGGGCACTCAAACCACGGTCTCTCACCATACCACTACTCCACAGTCATACCTCCCCTTCATTGTGCCTCCACCCACGGCTCTATTGTCATGGCTCACATGCGTACATTTATTTGTGTAAGAATGGAATCATCGGTGTAAGAGCAACTCGCGATCAGCGCCGACATGTAGCGATAAATAAGGAATCCTTATGATCAACGCTATCAGGTTTCTATTCGGTTTTACTAAAGATGTATCGATCCCTAATATATATGCACGTTTGTATGACCAATGGAGTTTGAAAACATGGCAGAATTTTGTTCGTTTTGAACTATTGATGAAAGACAGCTTTGGTGAATTCTACTACTAAATTCTCATCATTCTAAGCTCCAATAATGCATGCCTTCGTCAGTGAAATGAATAACTACTTCGCATTTCTTTACTGCTGTTGAAACACTCCTGGTGTGAAAATATACATTGGACTGGTCGATTTGAAGGGTTTTTAGGAAGTTTGTTGAGTGTACAGTTTGCGCCCACTCTGGGGCACGAACATCTTTGGAATTAGGAGCGGAGAATTGATCTACCATATTGAAGCCATATTTGAAATTTCAAGTTGCCTGCCTGATCTTGAAGAGAGGATAAATTTTCCAGCGGATTGTGAAGAGTGCTAAGTTATATTAAAGGGAAGAATTCGAAATTGTGTGACCTGCGAGCATTGACATTCTCCAAAGGTCGATTTTTTTTGTTTTCTATTGTTTTCAAACATAACCCGGAGATGGTTAATGGGTCAATTTTGGCTCACTGAAGCAACCAAGAACCATTGTTGAGCGTGGACCGAATCTCCATTTCTGTCGGATGAATATACTGCATGGGCAGTTTATATGGCTGATTAAGATTTGAAGCTACATAAATTGGGTGGCTGAAGTTTCAAAAGCTCCGTAACTGCCATTTTTTAGAGGGTAAAACCTACTACAAGAGAGGGTTATTTCTATTAGTTGAGGCCGCATTCACCAAGGCTATATCATCATCTTTCAAAAAAAGAAAAAAAAAGAAAACAAAAAAGTCAAGACTAAACCAGAGAACTGAAATTTTCTAGAGACAAAGGCGGAATTGAGAAAATTGCTTCACCACTTAATTGTGTGGATGATGATACAACTTGTATAGGCTAGAATTATGCTAAAACTAAGAAGTTTTGTAGCTGCAGTTTGTGCAAGGACATGTCTGGACCAAGACTAGAGACCAAATCGAGTGGAATATCAACCCATCTTGCTCACTGATTGAACATGGAAGTTGTCGGTGCAATTTGCATATGACTGGTATGAGTTTTAGAGTTAATAACACTGCTGGACATGGCCAATTAAAAGTTATTATGTATGGTTGTTTTCCCTGAAAGGAATTGATAAGTTGGAGACATCTTTGCTGAAGTGGAGACATCTTTGCTGAAGCTACATTACCAGTGAACTATTAACAAAGGTACTATTGAAATTAAAACACCTGTGGAGCTTATTAAGAAAGGAGACAAGGTTGGTTCTTCCGAGGCAGTTTTGCTGACAAAGCTTGGCATTCGACCATTTTCCTATGGATTGATTGTGCAGTCTGTATACAACAATGGATCGGTATTTGATCATGATGTTCTTGATCTCACATAGGATGATTTAATAGAGAAATTTATTACTGTGACAGCTCTTTCTAGTATTTGAAGGATCCAAGAAAGTTTGCAGTTGCTGCTTCCCCAGTTGTGGCACTATATTTAAAACTCATTATAGTTTCTGTCTACATATATATGCATTGATTCCTTGATTCATTTGTTGCACATTTATAAAGGATATTGTTGTGTACTGTGAGTGGGTATTACTTTTCTGCACTGAGTAGTAGTTGTGATCAGTTTTTAAGGTGTAAATCTGACATTGAAGAAAAAAAAATGGCTAGAACCAGTGAAGTATTAGAGTTCCTCAAAACTCTCATATTGTGTACTAATCATGATACATTAAAAGTCAACAAATTTTCTCTCACAGACATTTAGGTTTGTCTATAAAATGCACAAGAGAAAATTGATTTTTTGCAGCTCGAATCTCAGCTACAACAAGAAGAAATAAAACGGAGGAGTCATTCTGAACCTGTTTCTGGTCAGAACAATGAAGCAGACTCCCATAAACAGCAAGTCAATAATGTTACCATTCATTCAAATAAAGCAGTAGTTGTACATGCAGATGCAGAAACTCAATCTGCACTTCCCAAGCCCATCATCAGACCTTGGGAACAACTTGTCCACAACAAGCACATAACTGGTCTTGGATATGACAAGGACTTGTCCTTTCATATTTCAGACTACTCAAAGCCCATTCAATTGTAGAGTGATGGATTCATTCATGAAATTTCACCTACTCATCATGACAGTTCAACTCCAGCTGCTCCAGACTCTGCCTCTCTTCCACAGCAACAACAACAACAACATATTGTAAAATGCCAACACTGTGACCGAGTTGGCCATTTGAAAGATCATTGTTTTGATCTTCATCCATGTAAGCACTGTCATAAAACTAGTCATTCTTCACACAGATGCTTCAGAAACAAACACCCTGCAAGAACAAAGATTCATCTTGGATGGATTGCTTCTTGGCAATGGGCATCAACAGCCAAGAAGATATTCCAAACACATGTCAGAACTTGTTCTAGAGTATTGAACAATCTTGCAGTTGAGTTTTCTCCATCATCTCACCTTGTATCTAACAAGGGGGAAATGATGGTCATCTACAAGCTTCAGAGTCACATCAAGCGAGCCTGAGCCACAACCTGTCACAACAGTTTCAGAGTTGTGGCCAGAGACAAAGATGCCTGTGAACATGCCTTCAGTTGGCAATCTGGGACACTTCCTCTAGCAGAAGACTTCAGCTTCTTGCCCGCTTTGGAAGAATTCCAGGAACAAAATTGAGAACACTTCCTCTAGCAAAAGACACTAGATTCTTTCCAATTTTGGAAGAGTTCCAGGAATTGCATTAAGCATTCCAGAGTTGGTGGTAATCCTTAAACCATCACAGGTTGAGACTTCCCTTTTCAGGTTGAAGTTCTCCCTTTTATGCGGGGTGAGACCTCCCTTTATTGATTGAAGCTTTCGCTCTTCAAAACAATAGGAACACTTCCTCTAGCAGAAGAATTCAGCTTCTTGCCAGTTTTGGAAGAGTTTCGGGAACTTCACTAAGCGTTCCAGTGTTGGTGGTCGTCCTTAAACCACTGCCCTTTATACCAACATTTCAGAGAGCACATTCAGCCTTGTGCTGCCATGCATTTTTTGCACATTTTGTATTACAGCTCTCTTCTTAGACTCATACATAACCCTTCGGATTAAGGGGGGGAATGTTGGACACTTAATCTTAAATGGGTTAGTGTGGAAGCTAAATAGACTAAGTAGTCCAAGAGACCTTGGGATGTGGAACCCAACGGTCACATGTTGTACTATAAATGTAAATCATTTGTTAATAAAATTACACTCTCATGATTTATCTTTCATATTTCTCTTGCTGTCCATGTGTGTTTAACAATTTTGATGTGGTTGTTTCAAAAATAAGTTGGAATGCTGTTTATTTCAAATACACTTTGAATAATGTCATTTCAAATCGGTTCGTGCGTGATTCAAACCTGTGACCCACACGGTAACAATACTATATATGTCGTCGGCCATCTTATCTGAAATCGGTTTGTGCAGTGTTCTATCTCTATCCATTACTTTTTCCTCCGCACCAACCACAGATTTTGCCTTTTCCGGTTTTCATACCATACAAAAAGTATACTAGAAGCTTCGGCGAGAGGTTTTATATTTTTTATAATTTTTCGCTGAATTTCAAAAAAATGCATTTGTTCATTAGATCGTGGGAGCGTTTTGGCAGTCAATTAAAATTGGTTCGTGCTAAGACTATATGTTTTTTGCGTTGAACGAACATTGTTTCAAGTGTTGGATGCTCGGAGGATGGTTGTCTGAATGATTTTTATTTTAAAATCAATTATGCATGAAAAGTTACGCTGACATTTTACATGTGTTGAAGTTTTTAATGTTGTGCTAAAGTTTTTTTAACGCTGGATGCCACTGGTGAGATTAAGAAGAAGCATGAAATAAAATATAGGAGAAAAAAAAAGTGAAATTTTTCATAATATTGCCATTATAGTGCAGTTTTTCTTTAACACCAGAAGTGAAAATATTTTATATATTAGCAGCAGAAGTATTTTTTACAGGTCTTGGATTTTACAATGCATTCAATCATATCTATGGTGGGAATAGTTCTCACTGGCAAGGAGAACTATCCTGAATGGTCCTAGATGATAAAACACACCCTCATCTTCAATGAGTTGTGGAAGGGAGTGTGTGTTGGAGAAGGTGACAATGACCCAGTGTAGCCTACCTCAGACAAAGAGCTTGTCATTTAGGAAAACAAGAACAGCAAAGCTTATACATTAATCTCAGCATCTGTAAATGAAGAGGTGAGTCACCATATTTCATCATATTCAACTGCCTTTGAAGCCCTACAAAAGCTGAAAGAGCTCTATGACTCACATTCTGCACTTGAAGTTGTCCAACTCATGATTAAACTATTCACTCTTGAACTGCAAAATAATGATCCTCTTGCTCTTGCATCTGAAGTAAATTCTATAATGCATGATATCAAATCTAATAAACTTGAGCTGGATATCCCTCTTATTGCTTTTCTCAAGGCACTTTATCCCACTTACTCCAATTATCTTGAGTCTTTGCAAGCAAATGGAAATATCAAAGATATAACCTATGACTCTCTTGTGAAAAAGTTTGTTGAAAGAGAGAAAGCTTTTGGAAATAAGACAACCCCTGAGTCTTCTGAAGAGACTGTGTGCCTTTCTCATAAAGAAAAGCATCGTGCTCAAGACTCTACAAGAGGAAGAAGTGGACGAAGAGGAAGAGGACGATATTTCAGAGGCAGGGGGGGCAGACATTCTCAAGGAGAAAAGGCAGATTTACACTGTATTCGTTGCAAAATAAATGGATCACATGATGCATCTACATGCAAGCTACCATGGGACAAAATTGAGCAGAAAATAAACCAACAGAAAGGTAAAACTGATGATACAGACAAAGGTAAAGCACCTAAATCTGCTCACTATGTTGAAGCACAATGCAACATTGGAGTAAATGAAGATTTGTTTAATGCTTCACTTGCTTCTTGGAAAAATGATTGGTTGCTTGATTCAGGAGCAACCTGTCACATGACTCATAGAAAAGATTTTTTTGAAGATTTCACTGACAATGTTGATGGAGCAGTATACTTTGTAGATCAGTCAAAAATCAAGCCATCAGGGCTTAGCACAATCAGGCTTAAACTGCATGGTCTTCCAGACTTTCTTCTGGATCATGTTCTATATCTCCCACAGCTCAAGAGAAACTTGTTGTCCTTGGTCCACATCCCTCATCAAGGTAACTCCATTCATATGTTTGATGGCAAGCTTGAGGTAAGAAAAGCATCTGACCACTCACTTGTCATGAGGGGAATAGAAGAAGAAAGGCTTCTCAAACTGCAAGGAACATATGCTCATGCACAACATTTCTCATACAATTCTCATCATGAAGAAGGTACAATTCCATCAAGTTTATTATGGCATGCTAGATTTGGACAATTGAACTATGACAGTCTCCACTTATTGAAGAAAAATGGTGTTTCTAGTTTGCCTACAATTCCTAGAAAACTTAAGCAATGTGATGCTTGTATTCTAGGAAAGCATAGCAAACAGTCTTTTCATGATTCACATTTAAGAGCACATAGGAAACTTGAACTCATTCATTCAGATTTATGTGGTCCAATGCCTATTTCTTCTGCAAATGGAAATAAATATATCATGGCGTTTATTGATGACTACACCAGAATGTGTTGGGTTTATTTATTGAAGAACAAATCTAATGCTTTCCAAACATTCAAGAATTTTCATAAGTGGATTGAAAATGATGCACAATCTCATATTGGGTCTATTCGCACTGATAATGGAAAAGAATATACATCAAATGAATTTGAAAACTATCTTCACCAACATGGGATCAAACATCAAACAAATGTGCCTTCTAATCCCCAACAGAATGGTGTAGCTGAAAGAATGAATAGAACAATCTTGAATATGTTACGATCTATGCTTTTCTTCAAAAATGTAAAGATAATATTTTGGGTTGATGCTATTCTATGTGTTGCATATATAAAGAATAGATGTCCATCTAATGTTATAAGAAACAAGACTCCTTATGAATTGTGGTATGGACATGTTCCTTCGGTAAAACATCTTAGGGTCTTTGGTTCCACCTGTTATGCTTTGATACCAAAGGTACATAAAAACAAACTTGGTGCTAGAAGTCGTAAGTGTATCTTCTTGGGATATTCAAACACCTCTAAAGCATACCGCCTCTATGATGAAGTAAATAAAAAGTTTGTTTTATCTAGAGATGTAATTTTTCTTGAATCATCCAAATTTGACAATGTTGTTGAGCAGCAACTTGATCTCTTGGATAGATTCGCAGAAATGAAATCATTTCAAGAATTTGATAATCAGATTCCACATCTTGAAGGGGGGATTCCTATTCTAGATCAACATGTGGAATCTTCTTCTGAAGAACACTCTCCCCCGAATGAAGCTCCAACAACGGATGATGCCTTAAGTGATGCAATTGATAGAATTGGGAGAATCAATCTTGATTCAGTCCCAACTCAATCAATAGAGCAACTTGGACCATCTCAGAAAGGCCCCCCAAAGTGGCTAACAAAGACACTTGAAAGTGTTCATCCTGATGAAATTGGAAAAACAGGGACCAGAAATTCAAACCGACAAAATGGAGATGATGTAGATGACTCTAATTCACCTGTTGATATGGATGTTTCTTATGATTGTGAATTGAACTTGTCTACAGATTTTGAACCAACTTCCCTTAAAGAAGCTGCTTCTCATGATGAATGGAAAGAAGCGATGCAAAAGGAGTATGATGCCCTCATAAAGAATGACACTTGGAAGCTGGTTGATCCTCCATTTGGAACCAAACCAATTGGTTGCAAGTGGGTCTACAAGAACAAGTACAAAGTTGATGGCTCACTTGACAAGCATAAAGCTAGGCTTGTGGAAAAATATTTTTCACAGAAGGAAGGGGTCGATTATGAGGAAACTTTTTCCTCCACAGCAAAATGGGCCATCATCTGGACACTCTTTGCACTAGCAGCTCAGAACGGTTGGAAAGTCCATCAAATGGATGTAAAAACTTCCTTCTTGAATGGAGATCTAAAAGAGAATGTTTTTATGTCCCATCCTGAAGGATTTGCCATGAAAGGACATGAACATAAAGTATGCAAACTTGTGAAGCCCTTGTATGGCCTCAAACAAGCACCGCGAGCCTGGTATGAAAAACTAACTGAGCATCTTCTGAAACTCAACTTCAATCATTTTGATCTTGATGATGCAAATTTATTTGTCAAGAAAGTTGGAAAAATAGTTTTATATCCTTTGGTATATGTAGATGATCTTTTAATGACAGGGAACAATGAAAGCTACATTGCATCCATAAAGAAGGAATTGGGGAAAAGTTTTGAAATGACTGATTTGGGCTATGTTCATTACTATCTTGGCATTGAAGTAACCCAACATCCAAAGTCCATATT